>PVJO010001829.1:85294-159464 GCA_004026905.1 Hystrix cristata
CACTTTGTAGTTAAGGCTGGCCTTAAACTCACTATGTAGCCCAGGCTGGCCTCAAATTCAAGGTGATCCTCCTGCCTCAGCCTCCTGAGTGCTGGGATTATAAGCGTGTACCACCAGGCCACGCTTCTTTATTTTTCAAGACAGGGTCTCTCACTAGTTTCGTAAATTGCCTACACTGGACTTGATCCTGTGATTCTCCTGCCTCTGCCTCTCAGAATGCTGGGATTACAGATGTGTGCCACCACACTAAGTCCACCTGTTTTTTTTTTTTAAATAGGGTCTCACTGTGTTGCCTAGGCTAGCCTTGAACTGCTGGTCTCAAATGATCCTTCTCCCTCAGCCTCCTAAGTAGCTGGGACTAAAGGTGTGTACCTCTGTGCCTGGTTTACATGCTACTTTTGTAAATGCTACCATAATCCTCTATAAAACATCCATATTATTTTATGCCACATTAAAGGCTGCTTAATAACACACCAAGTAGATATACGAATTTGCTGAAACATTTCCCTACTGTCAGAGTGTTTTAATATTTATTTATGAAAAATTATATCGGGAGACTTGAAGGTGTAGCTCAGTAGCAGACTGTGTGCTTAATGTAAGTAAAGCACTGGGTCAATCCCCAGAACACAAAAACAAAAACAAAACTGGGATAATAATTAAACACAGGGGCTGGGGATTTAGCTTAGTGGTCAGAGCGCTTGTCTCGCAAGCCCAAGGCCCTGAGTTTGATCCCCAGCACCACCCCAAAAAAAAAAAAAAAAAAAATTAAACACAAAGCCCCAGTCCTTTTAGTCTCAGCTTCATCCAATAAATTTAAATCTCCAAAACAGAGGAAGGACTGCCAATAGGTGGGAGAACAAATGCTTTCTTTTGCTGCCAAATGTCCCAGGGATTTTGAGTCTGTCTCTGGCTCTTGTACTTAAACCTGCCCCAGGAACTCATCCTCACCTGTCAGGATAGTAGCCCCAGTGCAGAAGAACTTGTTTATCTCTCTTCATGACTGGTCGGACCCATTCCTCTGGGGATAGAGACAGAAGAAAGAGATAAGCTAAGAGGGAACACAAAACACAACTCTGGACAAAATCCCTGACTAAGAACTCTGATTTTGCAGCCAGGGACTTGGTAATAAGAACTCAAGACAAGAGGAGAACTCATGTTGAAAGGTGAGAAGAACCCAGGCGCTGCATGGTGACTAGAGTAGTCCACCTCCTAGTCCAAGCCATCCACTGCATGGCCAGAAAACTCAAGCCTCACCTTCTTCTAGGTTCCCTGGGACAGGATACACAACATGGGAAGCATTGTTCTTATCTTCAGTGACTGTTCCCTGGACAGCAAAAGGAGAACCAGGTCAATGCAGTCTCCTTTGAGTTATTCTTAAGTGTAAATAAATCAAAAGAAGATACAACTACACATCCACCTGCCTCGTCACATTCTGCTTAGCATGGTACTAAAGTTAGTCTGCACTTTCAGCACTTACTAGCTGAGTGGCAGAGGAAGGAGCTGAGATTGTGCTAATAATGGACAAAAAGATCAAAGAATTAAACATTGCTACAGATAATCCACTGGACAGATTATCTAAACCTGGGAAATTTAAAGTTGACAGTATGTTTCTATCAATTGCATTTGTTTGTTATAAGGTTCCAAAGAGCAAGGATTTCATTTATCTGAAATCAGGCAATTTCTAGCTCAGTGGAAATGAATGCTTTTCCCTCCCAAACAAATGCTGTCTCTAGGAACAAGGATCCAATCCCTGTCAGGACGGTGAAATGAAAGAAGCAGAGAAGGAAAGAAAGACTCAAAGCTTTTCTTTTTTTTCTACTATGGGAGATTGAACCCAAGACCTGCCACTGAACTACATTTCCAGCCATTTTTATTTTATTCTGAGACAGGATCTTACTACGTTGTCCAGCCTGGCCTTATACTTGTGATCCTCCTACCTCAGTTTCCCAAACAGCTGGAACCACAGGGCCCAGCTCTAGGCTTTAACTCTTGTTTCTGCCAAGTAGAAAAAGCCATCCATTCAGTAGAAAACACAGTACTTCAACCCAGGCATGGTGGTGCACACCAGTAATCCCAGCACTCAGAAGGCTGAGGCAGGAGGATTACTGTGAGTTTGAGGCCAGCCTGTGCTACATAGTGAGTTCAAGGCAAATTTGAGATGAGACTCTGTCTCAAAAAACCAAAAAAGAAATTAAAAAAAACAAAAAAACACACCAAAAAAACTCCAAAGAAAACATGATACTTCATGGCTGCTTTCTGGTATGAAAACATCAGAGAAAGAGTCATGGAATTCTGGGGATTGGATATTTAGCTCAGTGGTAGAGCGCTTGCCTACCAAGTACAAGGCCCTGAGTTCAATCCCCAGCACCCCTCCCCCCAAAAAAGAGTCATGGACTCTCCTGACCTGACACTCACCTGGTGTCTCTTGACAATGTCCTTTAATTTCCCTAGCAGTTTAGGCTCAATATCTGAACACAGAAAAATGTTAGGTCGAGACAGGCAATTATTCTGTGGAGAGAGGAAATAAATGGTAATGAGGTCATAGGTAGAAGTGTTTTGAATTCTCACTGACAGAAGGGGGATGGAGCTTCCCATGTATTACCTGTACCAAGGACTTCTCAATGGTCATGAACATCTCCACATTGCGGTCCATGCGTGATGGATTCTGGAAATCATAACGCCGCCTTACAAAGAGACAATAATCTAGTGAGTGATACAGCTCACGTCTGGGGATAAGGGGTGGGGATATGGCTTCTTAACATGGGGAATTAGAAGGTAATTTTGCTCATAGCTGTTACCAAAATTACCCATGATCTGGGTTTCTTGATCTCAACTCCATGAATCACTCTGAGTCCGAAAGAACAAAGAACAACCTGAGATGCTAACCTAAGTATCTCTCTTCCTCTATACACACACACACACACACACACACACACACACACTCATTCACAGAAAATATTTTGGCTCTGACTCCCACCTATTTTTCTGAACTAGAATTAGCAACACACCGAATTTCTACCTGTGTTCTCCCACCCCAGAAAGACCTCAGTGAATTACAGTGTGGATTTCTCGCTAAACTAATGTAAGAAGCATAGAGAAGGTATCTCACCATCCCTGGTCACTCTTGAATTTGTAAGCAGCTGCAAGTATGTGGCATAGGGAGCCTCCTGCTTTGAAATCTAGGAAACATTTGATCTACAAAGTCCAGACAGGGAAGAAGCATGTGAGAGTTACATTGTAAATTCTCTTATCACTTAAAAATATTTCACAAAATCCTATGCTGAAGTGATCTGCCTCTCAAAACTTGAATTCTTTAACACTTGTGCCATTTTATCACGTAGCCTGGAAGAGGAAACCAATATTCACAAGCCATCTCCTTGTGCCAAGCATTCTATTGGGTTACCTCATTTGCTACTGCAGAAATCCTGCAAGGTAGGTATATTAATTGCAGCTAGAGATGAAGGAACCAAGATGCATAATGACCGCCTATGATCACAGAGCCATCAAGTGGCAAAGCCAGGATTTGAACACAAACCCGTGCAAATCCAAATCTCACACCTTTTAACCATATCATAAGAGATTCCCAGTGCTGGGGATTTAGCTCAGTGGTAGAGCACTTGCCTAGCAAGCTGAAGGCCCCAAGTTCAATCCTTAACACCCTCCCCACACACAAAAAAGAGATTCCTCAACCAGCTACTGTCAGATAACTTGTTGCAAAAAGTATTACTAAAGACAAAGGGAATGGTAACTTGGGGACTAGGCCAAACCAGTAATGCCTTGGCCGGGATGAGAGATGGCAAGAAACAAACCAAATCTCAAAAAATATGAAATTTACAAATATTTTAAAAAATACAATCCCCTCTCCAGTTTGGAGTACTCATCCCCTTGCTTTTGCACTCACCGGCAGTTTAGTGAGGGGTGCATTGCTGACATGTTTGCCAAAAACTTCTTCCTGAAACTGTAGCAACTGTACAACCAGGCTAGACAAGGACTTGTTGGTGGGTGGTTCAGCTTGTATATACTAGGGAGAAGAGTGAAAGGAAAGAAAAATAGACCCCAGATAAAATGTCTATCATCTCTTATATTTCTTCCCCAGGGGCTGTGGAAGCTTCTGAAGCAGAGAAAATAGTATCTTTGTTCTCTATACATCAAGTCTCTGTAAAGAACACAGTGGAAAAGAGGCTAACCAGGAAGATGAACCCTGATGCCACCAGCCCAGGTTGCCAGAGTTGGTAGTAAGGGACACTTCCTACTCTTCCTCAGCTACACCATGAAATTGGAGTTGCAGAAGCTTGATCTCCAGCCAACAGCACCAAGAATTGTAAAATTCTGAAGGTTTATGGAGTTCAGGCTGGAGAAACAACATCCCCTTGAGGGTCTAAATGAGACAACAGCGTATTTCTTGGGGGAACTTCGTGGAAGGCAATAATTCTCCTTCTAACACAGTAAAAAAGAAAGGAGCAAGGAAGTGAGGTACAGCAAGCAGACTCAAGTGAACTTGTGCATTTTGCTTCTGTTAGAACTGGGCATAAATGTCTTCCTAGGCATGGACTGGCTACTGCCCAGGCTGATGAAGAACAGCAAGATAACATGTAACCTTCGGAAGGAACTGTTCTAAGACAAGCAACCCTGGGCCTCCTTAAACATTTCCATATTATGCTACCTGCCATTCTAGCCTTCAGTTCTAATTCAAACTGAACCGGGAGGCTAACTTTCTCTTTACCTTTTGACCCTTGTTTCCTCCACCCTAAGCACACTTCTCAGTGGGAGGTGTAAAAAGATCTGTGAAGGGAAAGGTAAATGACAAATAGCTAAGAGCTTGAAAGCTGAGCCAGGTCACCGGCTGTCAATCCCCCCCAGGGCCAGAGACTAAGCCCCTAGACTGATCTCCCTTCAAAGGTAGAAGCCTGGGAACCAAAGCCTCATGCTGGGGTACAGACAAGCCACAGACCCAAGCAGCTGTTGGTCAGAATTCTGACACCCAGAGATACCCTCGAATGTGATCGCAGCCCAAGAGCACACTGGGGTTAGTGGGGACCTCTCCTAAACTGCCCAACACACTTCTGACAGGCTGCAAAGCTGGGCAGGAAATATTGGGGAGCGAAGGAAAGCTAGGAAAGAGAACCCTGGGGTAGTGAGAAAGAAGAGAAAGAAGCAGGCCATCTCCAGATAAAACTAGGCCTAAAGACAAAGACACCAGGAAGAGTTGGGGGTTAAAAAAAAAAAAAAAGACAGTAAGGCTTCTTGAACCCCTTTGTTCACTACCTTCTTATCTCCAGTTACTGAGGATGGGGGTGTCAGGGGCTAGGGATACAAAGCTGATCCAACTCTCTGGACCCCAAGCCCAGGGCAATGTAAGCCTAGGTTATAGAGTGACTTCATTGTGAAGCTGAGCAATGGTTTGAGAAGGGGCCGCTGCCCAGGAACTCCCGTACACTGCCCCCCTGGGAGGTTTCCTAGCCCTTTAGATGGGGGGAGAAGGGAGAGAGATGAACCAGGGACACAGGTGATCCCGGGGTGGGGACCCTTTCCAGGCTGATAAGCAGCCAACGGCCTGCTCTGTGGCTGTTTACCCTCCTGCTTTCATCATCTCGGAACATAACACAAAGCACCAGGGAGGCCTCGGCCCCGCTGGTACCTGGCTCCGCGGGGGTGCCCAGGCGGGCGCTCTGCCCGGCACGCTGTGGAGGCGGAGGGCGCCCACTCGGCATCCCGTCCACCCGCGGCCGGCTGTCTCCCCCAGGAAGCCGGCAGGGCGACGCTTAGGACAGGGTGGGCTGCTGGCACCAGGCTGGGGGCAAAACCCGGGCAGAGGGCACGGCGGGCGCGGGGCGCGCGCGGACGGGGGCCGCGGGGGGCCGCGGGGAGGGGGAGGGGCCGGGCCGGAGGGAGGGAGGGCGGCACCGAGCGCCGCGGGCCGCGGTCCCTTTGTCCCGCCCCCGGCCCCAACGCGGCCCTCCCCGCGTACCTTCTTGTAGTTCTTGCCGAGCCAGAGCCGCACGTTGTCGAACTGGGTCACGGTGTCCGCGGCCTCGTAGTACTTCACATTGGGGCCGCCGTCCTTCTTCCGCACCGCCATCTTCTAGGGCTCGGGCCCCGCCGCCGCCGCCGCCCGCCCCGCTCCGCTCAGCTCCCGCCTCCTCCGCCTCCTCCTCCACCCGCCTCCCGCCGCCTCCCGCCGCCGCGGCCGCCGCCTCCCGCCGCCTGGGCCGGCCCCGGCCCGCGTAGCGCCCCCTGCCGGCGGGCCCCGAGCGGCGGCGGGGGCGGCGGCCGGCGGGCGCGGGCTGACCCGGGCGTGCTCCCCGGCGGCGGCGGCGGCTTCCTGGGGGCGGCGCCGCTCCCCCGTTACTCCTCGCCATGCCCTTTCCCTCCGTTGTGCCTCTCACCCTGGAGGGGGGCCACCCCTCCACCATATCCCAAGGGGACGTCGGCGCCGGAAAAGCCCAGCCCACAACCCTGAGTGCCCTCCCTGCACGGTCCCAGCCCCTGGAGCAGCCCTAATCCCGAGGAACTCAGACCCCTTTCCCCAAGAAGTCCCTTGTCCTTCTCCGTGCCCAGGCGCTCCTCTCACACCCGAGTCGGCCTCACGCACCACGCCTCCCTCCCAAATTCCCTCAGACGCCACCCCGGGCCGGGACCTCCCTGCGCGGCCAGGTCGGCGTCTCCTCCTCGCAGGTCCGCGCTCCTAGAGGCCCCCGCCCCGCTCAGCCGGTGCCCCGACTCTGCCTCCGAGGGGCGCGGCGCAGAGGTAAGGGCGAGGGCCGGGAGTCACCAGGTGCACGCGTCCCCAGCTCCCCGCAGCCCCGCGCCCCGCCCGGTCGCAATGCGAACCCTTTCTGTAAGCGCACGGCGGAATATGATTTTGGGAGTCACGGTGGCCGAGTGGTTAAGGCGTTGGACTCGAAATCCAATGGGGTTTCCCCGCACAGGTTCGAATCCTGTTCGTGACGGCTACTTTCCTTTTTACTTCCCAACGAGTAAAGGGAACCTTGGTCCTCGCACTTTCTCGCACTTCCCTTTCTGTCTCGAAAAGGAAAACCCAAAGGTTGTAACCCAGCATTGAGGAGGCCGAGGGTGATCTCGGAAGCTTAATCATGCGACACCGTGTTGGCTGCTAGGATACGGAGCTTTTAAAGAATTCTCGAGCTTGAGGTTTGCTAGCAGAGCTTTAGCGCACGGTTCATTCTTTTGAGAGGACAGCGGAGAAATTGGGTAAAGAGTAAAGTTTTGTTTGGGAATGTGAGCGCTTGTTGCGCAGTAATAGTCAAACCTGGAGTTTCTGGGAAAAGAAAGAACTCCGAATTTCATGACTGGAAGTCCTACCTTGTGAATCTGCTGACACTGAAGACCCAGAAAACTGGGCTTTCTGAGATTTCTCGAGGCGTCCCTCAGGTAGGCTGGGTGGGAACTACTGAAACAGAAACACTGCGGCTCTGACCGGAGACCGGGTGAGGGAGGGTAACCTGCTGAATGCTCATTATGTGCCAGGTACGGTTTTAAATTCTCTGTGTATTAGGCAAGCTAGGGAATTCTCTTCTCTAACCTCTAAACTCCCTTTAGTCACATCATCCAGCTCTTGATCTGTGTTGTTAATGGACTTTCTGTATTTGCGTGTGTGTGCGTGTGTGTATACATGCACTTTACTGGGGATTGAACCCAACCCATCACTTTTTATTTTTTATTTCAGTCAAGGTCTTGCTAAATTGCTAAGTAGCCCAGACTGGGCTGACCATGTGCTTTTTCTGCCTCAGCCTGGCATAGTGCTGAGATTATAGGCATGCCTTCGCAAGCCCTGCTGAATGTCAACTGTTGACACAAGCCATACAGGCCAGGTGTGGTGTGTGCTTGTAATCCCAGCACTTGGGAGGTGGAGGCAGGAAGATTGTGAGTTCAAGGCCAGCTTGAAACTATATGGAGAGACCCTATCTAAAAAAGAAATGGCCCATGCAGTTTTAAAAGTTTTGCTGCAAGCTCTAGCCAGGCATAGTGGCGCATGCCCATAATCCCAACACTCTGGAGGCTGAAGCAGGATTGAAAGTTTCAGCCCAGCCTGGGCAATTTAACAATTTAGCAAGACTCAAAATTTAAGTTTTAAAAAGGATGGGGTTTTAGTTCAATGAGAAAACCCTGGTTTCTATCCCCAGTACTGCAGAAGAGTAAAAAATGAAGTTTTGTTGTGTAAACAAGTGTTTTTTACAATAGTTATATATACATATTTTAATCTTCATTTGGACTGGATTATATGAGTTAGTACTGTGTACTTTGTTTCTTTACATAGTCTCTACAAGGCCTTATATGCAGATGTGATCAAATACGTACTGAAATAATTTTTATGATTATATATCATCTAAACTTGTTTATCTACCAAGATACACCATGTACAGGTACAAAATAAATGTGATGAATGTAACAATTATATGTACACTGTACCAATACATGTTCTTGGTTAAATAAATAAATAAATAAATAAAAATAAACTTGTTTATCTAGTACTGAAATAATTTAATAGAATGTAATTGCCTGCTCTCAGATTTATCTATCTGGAGAGCCAAGATCAAAACTGACCAGCAGAGGGCAACCGCCAACCATGTTGTGAAGGGAAAAATGATGGTTTACAAAATGGAGGCTCTAGGCTCTAGTGTAGAATGGGAATGCAGTAGAGGTAGTTTGATAATTGAAAATCATCGCTTACATTCTCAAATGCTTCTCTTGTAACTTTTGGGACAGGCCAAGGTTTCTTCTTTTTGTTTTTTGGGGTTTTTTTTTCATGCTGGGGATTGAACTCAGGGCCTTGTGCATGCGAGGCAAGCACTCTAACCACTGACCTAAACCTCCAGCCCCAGGCCAAGGTTTTGAATGTTTATGTATGATAGATAATTTCAAATTTCTTCCATCCCTCTAGGCCTACCTCAACTCCAGTTCCTCCCCTTTCCATCCAGCAGGGCATATCTTTTTATCTTTATGCTGCTTGATCTGTCTCCCCTTCCCTGTTCTTACATATTTACATTCCACCTACTGCTTCAGTTCCTGTTGTAGAGTTTGGGTCTGTCCATCTTCCCTGAAGTAATTGTCTCCACCTTGGCTTACAATCCTACTTCAACCTCATAAGGAACTTCCCATAAAGATCCTTCCATAACACCTTCAAATTTTCCTATTCAACTGGTTCAGTTCTTCATTAATTCAGAACAGATAAAACCTCACCATTGTTGGACAAATCCAAATCACCAAATTGTTTTCTACTTTAAATTTCCAAATAAAATGTGTACCTTTCTGCCTCTAGGTCCCTACCTTAACACCTTACCATCTGGTTTCTATCTCCTTAAGTTTTTTAGGCATCAGTAAAAAACACTGGACAGGTCTCTTCTTAATCTCCATCCTTGCTGGATTTGCAAACTTCTTTTGTATGTACTGAGGATTGAATTTAGAGCGTTTCCACTGAGCTATATTCCCAGCTTGCCTCCTTTTTGGTCCAATGTATGATTCTTCTTCCTCAGCCTCCCAGAATGCTGGGATTTCAGGCATGGGCTACTCACCCCACTGAAACTATTGATTTCTTACTGGCCTTCAGACACACTGTACTGTTTTTATCCTTTTCAGAACATGGGTTTCCAGAGCCTTGGCATTTAGCTCGGTGGTTAGAGTGCTTGCCTAGCAAGTACAAAGCCCTGAGTTCAATCCCCGGCTCCCAAAAAAAAAAAAAAAAAAAAAAAAAACCACTGGTTTTCCATGTCATGTGATTTTTTTCCTCTCTTGTGGAATTTTTTTTTTTTTGAGACAGGGTCTTACTATGTAGCCCAGGCTGGCCTTGAACTTGTGGTGATCCTCCTGCCTCAGCCTCCCGAATGCTAGGATTACAGGTGTGCGCCACAACACCCGGCATCTCCTGTGGAATTCTATCAAAGTTTCATTCCTCTCTCTTCTCTCAAGATAATACCAAAGCCACCTTTCTAGGCATGGTCTCTTAGTCAAACGATGGTCCAACTGTCTACATAGCTGACCTAGTATCACCTGAAGTACAGACAGAACTTCTTTGTCTCCCCAAATCACATGCTCAAAAATTTTGTTTTTTCAAAAAAATTTTTTTTTTGTTTTTTCTTTTTTGAGACATAGTCCATGTAATTCAAATGCGGTCTTTTTTTTTTTTTTTTTTTTTGGTGCTGGGGATTGAACTCAGAGCCTTGAAATTGCTAGGCGAGCACTCTAACCACTGAGCTAAATCCCCAGCTAGTCCATGTAATTGAGGCTGGCCTTAAACTCACTATGTACCCCAGGGTGGCCTCTAACTGTTGTTGATCCTCCTGGCTCAGACTCCCAAATGCTGGGATCACAGGCATGCACTACTACACATAGCTACTCTATTTTTGTTTTTACTACGATTCTCTCAATTTCTTGTGGTTTCCAACCTTAAGATTTCTTTGACATTTTCTTTTATCCTATACCCACTGTTCATCAGTTGCTTCCTCCAGCACATCATCTGAATTCCTTCCTATTTATAGTGGCCTTCAAAGTACCCCACTTCCAGCACACTTAACTCCCCCCTCCCCTAGTGTCAGTACCCTGAAACACTGCTTCCGGAGCCAGGTGTGTTGGCTCACACCTATAATCTTGGCACTCTAGAAGCTGAGGCAGGAGGATGGCCTCCAAGTTTGAGGCCAACATGAACTACATATCAAGACCCTGTCTCAAAAACAACAACCACCACAAACAAACACTGCTTTCCTGCAAAGGAACCTCACTTCCCCCATCTCACTAAATACAAGCTCCTATTATTCATGTACCCTGCCTAAATCACCCACTTCTTTTCAATCCTTAATTTTTCCCAATAAGATGCTTCCCATCTAATTAGGCTGGTCATCTCTATGTGACAGCCTAATTCCCGCCTTCTCTCATGAAGTTCCTTTTGTCTCTTGACCTTATAACCAACAAGAAGCTAATGGCACTCTACAATGATCTTCCTAGCTATAAATTTAGATCTTAAAATTGCTTTTATGTAATTTTGTTAAGGAAAAAAAGCTAATGTTTCCAGAGCTTTTAATTATTATCCTCTTCTTCCAAGTTGTTGACTTGTCCCAAATTTTAAGAGGTTTGGCTAAACCTCTGCAGTTTATCCTCTAATGCAAATTATTAAAGGACCTGAGCCGAAATGACCTCACCCTACAATTGTTTCAGAGATGTTGTCACTGTACAAAACATTTCTGGAACTCCACAATTAGTTTATAGGCCACATTTAAATTACTACAAAAAAATTTTTTAGAAAATTACTTTAAAAAAATCAGACAACCTTATCATGTCGTGCATTTTTTCCCCTAGATTGCCTCTGGAATTTCCCAAGTGCGCTCCCCTACCCCCACCTTGCAGTGCTGGGGATTGTACCCAGACACTCCACAGTGAGCTACATCATCACCCCTTTTCTAGAGACAGCATTTTGCTAAGTTGTCCAGGCTTGGCTAGAACTTGAGATTCTCTTGCCTCAGCCTCCTAGAGAGCTGGCAATCACAGGCATGTGGTACCACGCTCAGTTCCCAAGGTTCCATTTTTTTATTTCTGTTCTCCCCTTTAGTGTCTGCATTCATTCCTAGAATTCCTTGATCATCTCTAGGCAGATATCTTCCATTAACTTCTTGCTCTTAAACTCCAGAATGACACTTCCATATCCTAACTAAACACGTTTGTTGAACCAAATATGCTCCCAATCCAGTGTTCCCCAAATGAACTCATTACTTTACCCCCAAACCCGCTCATCCTCTTCTCCCTATTCAGGTTAATGATACCATCTTCTCATCTGCACACACACTGGAAGCCTCAGTCTTTAGCTCTGACTCATCTTCAGTTATGTGCCCTTTGCTGATGTGTGGCATTTAGGAGCTGAACTTCTGGATGACTTCTGGGTTCAAGTCCAACTTCTGACTATTAGCTGTGTGAATTTTGTCCTCTGCCTCACTTTCCTACAGAGAAAATGGGGGTGGTAATAATGCCAAAATTGTTGCGATGACTGTTTACCTTAGAATATAGTTGTGCTTATAGTGTGTTCAATCTGGTTGCTGCCCTTTTCCTTACTGCCCAGTAGGTGGCACCATTGAGACTCACTGTCAGTGACTCCCGAGAAGCCTCTCTCCTGCATCCTGCCAAGTAAAAGTAACCAACCCCTTGCCTCCTTGTTGTCCCATTGTACTTAGTCCATATCTATTTGCGACATACTATTTGGATTTCTGATTATTTGTTCAAGTGTGTTACCTACTAAGCTGCAAAATCCATTTGTCAATTACATGCATTATCTCAAATGCCCAGCACCATGTCTAGCACCTGATAGATACTAGTGTTAGCTAAGCAAATCTAATCTGTTTAAGATCTATCGATTTTTCTTCCTAAATATCTCTTGCATTTCAAGCCCTTATCTCTGCATGGATTACTGGAAACCTTACTAATATTGCTGACACTAGTTTCTTGCTTCCTTTTCACTGCCTTCAGAATGAGTTGGAAATCATCACTGTTCTCAAAAACTTACCTGTGAAATAAAGTTCCAAACTCCCTACCATGCATGAACTGGCCTCAAATTATTTCTAGTCTTATCTTTCATTTGTTCTTTCAATAAACTTTATGCCCAGATATATTCAATTCTTCTTCACCCTGCCCTTCACTTCCACTTTTTATTCATGTTGTGATCTCATCTTAAAACAGAGGTTGCAAATTGTTGGACCCAGGTTGTTATTGGCCCTCAAACATTTTTTATTTTTTGTTTGTTTGTTTGTGGTGCCAGGGATCGAACTCAGGCCCTTGTGCTTGCAAGGCAAGCACTCTAATCACTGAGCTAAATCCCCAGCCCCTAAACATTTTTTAAAAAGTGTGAACCAACATTTAAAAGTTGTGAGGGGTTAGGCATT
This sequence comes from Hystrix cristata, assembly GCA_004026905.1. NCBI lineage: Eukaryota > Metazoa > Chordata > Mammalia > Rodentia > Hystricidae > Hystrix > Hystrix cristata. The sequence goes on from PVJO010001829.1 coordinate 98,176, forward strand.
TGGCTCAGTGGTAGAACGCTTACATAGCAGGTGCAAGGCCCTCAGTTTGATCCCTAGCAACCCCTCCAAAAATGAGGTAGCCAGGCATGGTGGCACATGACTGTAATCCCAGCACTCAGGAGGCTGAGGCAGGAGGATTACCATGGGCTACATAGTAAGTTCAAGGCCAGCCTGAACACTGAACTACAGAGAGAGAGAGAGAGAGAGAGAGAGAGAGAGAGAGAGAGAGAGAGAGAGAGAGAGATGTGTGGTCCTGGATTGGACCCAAGTTTAGACAATTTGTCTATAAAAGGACTTTTCTTGAGGAGGAAATGTGAATATGGATTTGCATTAGATTAGTTTTAAGCACTGGTCACTTTGGCAATGTAGAAAAAATGTTCTAATTTTTAAAATGTACTGAAGTACAAAAATTAAAACTAGCCAATCCTATTTCCCTCTCCCTCTAATTCTCCTACCTTAGAAATTTGGACTAGCCTGGCAAAGTTTTTCTACTAAGGACTAAATATTTTAAATTTTGTGATAACTACTCAGCTCTCTGATGTACTGCAAAAGCAACCAGAGACAATATGTAAACAAAAGGGCATGGCTGTGTTCCAATACATTTTTCCCCAGTACTTTTCACAAAAGTAGGCAACAGGTTGTAAGCAGGTTTGCAGACCTCTGATCTAGAGCTAGTAATGCTTCTCCTGATTCCCATCAGTCAATGGGTTTATCTTTTTCTGCCCATATATTGCTAGCACATTTATTATACTTTATCATAGGCCCTAGGGAGTAAGTTCTCTGATGGGAGATGCCATTTTGCTAATGAACCCGAGCCCCCCAAACCCACTCTAGTGAGTACTTTGCAGGGTAGACATTTAAGGAATATTTGTTTCCAAAAATGAAATCCAAGCTGGGCACGGGGCACATGCCTGTAGTCCTAGCATTCAGGATACTGAGGCAGGAGGATTGTGAGGCCAGCCTGGGCTACATAGAAACTGTCTCAAAAAAACAAAACAATAACAAAACCCTAAAAAGATGTGGCACCATTCACGACATTCAAAAGAACAAGCAGCAGATTCTTAAAGTAAAATGAAAGGAGTTTCAGGAAAAAAAGAAAAGACGACTGCTAGTATCAGTCGGGCACATATATTGCCTCTTATGCTCTACTTTGTGACGTGCTCTTGTTTTGTTTTGTTTTTTTTGAGACAGAGTCTCGCTATGTAGTTCAGTTCAGGCTGGCCTTGACTATGTAGCCTGGGCTGGCCTCGAACTTGTGGTGATCTTCCTGCCTCAGCCTCCCTAGTGCTGGGATCGACCACAGGGCATGCGCCACCACACCCGGCCTTTGTTATTTTCTAATCACATGTTGCATGTATGAAAGAGTAGACTGAGGGGTTGGGGATTTAGCTCAGTGGCAGAGTGCTTGCCTGAGTTTGATCCCAGCAACACCCCCTGCCCCACCCCCAAAAAAGTAGACTGAGCGCAGGAATACCCTTCCCCCAATTCTAACTAGAGTTTCTGGAATATGTTTAGATTTATATTAGATGTATGATAAATAGTCAACAAATTTAAACTAGAGTTCTAGGGAAGGAGGGAGATTTTCTTCTCCTGGCAGGGAGAAGGTGGTGGCAGAAAATGCTTAGGAAAAGGCTTGGTCAGTGTTCAACAACCACAGCAGATATGGTTGTTTTGGTTTCCCTTCCTCACATTTACTTTCTTGGCTAGGACCCACTGAGAGGTGGAAGCTTCTCTGCCTACAGGAGAATTTCAGACTCCAAAGCAGTCTGTAGGATGAGAGGAAAAGGGCATGCATAGCTCCTGTAAAAAGGGTCCCCCAATCCCAGGCACACTCAGGAAGACATGGAATTTAGCGTAAGGCACACCATGGACAGAACAGTTTGCATCCCTGGAGAGAGCTTTGGCTGTTGCGGGAGTGGAGAGGGAGGCAGGTGTGGGAGGGCACACATGGCGAAGCACATGTGAAGCATTCGCCACCCCAGACAGATGTCCTCCTCATCGGGTCAGATGTGAGATAAGGTAGGCTACAAAGCAAGGAAGGCGGAGAATTAAGGTGGAAGAAAAGCCTAAACAGCAGAAGAGGGCTTCACAAGAAGGGGAGTGATGGTGACTTAAGGATTTAGAGATTTGAGTGAAAGGTTTATTATTAGTGCAGTCGACACCATGGAACAGCAGGTACAACACAACAGCAACCAGCAGAGACACCAGTGAAGGGGAGGGAGCCATAACTGAGGTCCCCGGCTCCATCTGGGGGTGAAGACAGCAGTATGAGCCCTGGTAAGGCAGGCGGGGGGGGCAAAAGAGCGGGGAAGAAATGTGACCAGACTAAGCATAGCAGTGTTTTCAAATTCCTGAGCACAGTGTCCTGGAGCTGGAACTGTTCCCTACCTCCTTCAGGCTGTATCCATCCATCCCAAGCCCGGTGGAGCCATCGTCCAACTACCCAGACCAATGGCAAGCTGGTCTGGAATAAACTCCAAAAAGAGCCATTATGTGATGGAGAGGAGCCCCCAATCTCTCTCCAACCCCATTCCTACCTGCACATTAAAATAATCACCCCCCACCCCACCCCCCATTCTGCCGGTCCCCACAGGGATCAAGGAAAGCCCCACATAGCCCAAAATGGAGCCAAAGTCCTTAGTGGATAATGGCAGAACACAGCACAGCCTGTTCTGACATACAAAGATGTAATTTTTTTTTAATAGTTTTTTTTGAGGTAGGGTCTCCCTATGTAGTTCAGGCTGGCCTTGAACTCACTATGTAGCCCAGGCTGGTCTTGAATTTGAAGCAATCCTCCTTCCTCAGCCCCTCGAGTGATGGGAGCACAGGTGTGCACCACCATGCCCAGCCACAAAGATGTAATTCTTATCCCATTTGTCAAGGGAAGCTTGGAACCTAGCTCACTCCAAGGAAACCAGGGATGAGGGTTGCCTTCAAAATTAGAGCTCTAAATACAGGGTTTTACAATGAGACGCTGGAGGGCTGGGAATAAATTTCTTCAGGGGGCAGAGGCATCGAGGCCAGACTGTCACATCCATCATGGGAGCACTGGAAGCTCTTCATCAGAGACAAGTTATGGAGGGTGAGAACAGGTATTGTAAAGTCAGCCAAGGACTCCCTTGGCTCTTCCTATATTAAAGCCAAAGGTTGTGCTGAAAACGAAAAATATAAAACAGACCCCATCCTTGTCCCACCCTATCCAGAATCCCCACAACTGGAACAGCAAAAACAAAACAAAAATAAAAACAAAAAAAAAAAAACCCAAAAAAGACAAAACAAAAAAATATGTTAAGTTTTGATTTTTTTTTCATTTCTTAAAAAAAAAAAAGTAAATAAATTAAAATGCCAACAATGTAGCTGGGCCAGAATGTGGTATAAGCCCTGACAAGGTCATTCTTTAAAAAAAAAAACGTGGAAAACAGATTGGGTTTGTGAAATACAGACAAATAACAGCCAAAGGAAATTGTCAAAATAACTACAATCACAGGGATGGAGAGGGGTCTATGATACTATTGTGGGTGTGCCACAAACAGCAGTGCCTACCCGGGCTCAACAAAGGCCAGAAAGCAGCTTCTCGCTGAGCACATGGACCCAACAGCCTAACTACTCCCCCTAGCCCTGTCTTTCCCTAATTATGAAAGTGTAAGAAAGAAGAGCTCATTTGGAAGCTTGGCATTCCTACCTGTGTCCCTGCGGTCCCAGTGGGCACTGCACCTCAAGGTGGCTGAACAGGGATGTGCTTGGCACAGAGGTCCAGGCTTCCCTGAAGGGCTGGCAGTGACGGCCAGTTCCTGGCCTATTTTACTTCTAGGGTTTTGGTTCCACCCTTACCATTTCTTCTGGATGTCTACTCCCCAGAGCTGCCCTCTTAGGCCCACTTAGAGCCAAGAGGCCTGCCTGCTCCCATTCCCTGGTTTTGGAGGAGAGGCATGATTAGAGATTCCTCACTCCACCTTGATCTTCTAGGGAAAACAAATCTCTTTGTGCTTTCTGCAAATATCTGGAACCACGGCCTCTTGGCAGGAAAATACAAAAGTGGGACTTTCCCACCCAGACAGAATTTACAGACATTTTAGGGGGGAAAAAATATGGCAAAAGGCAGGAATCTGGGTTCCCTCCTGAAAGGCTAAGCAAAATGTCCCAGTGGCCTTCAGTGCCAGAAAAGCAGGGAGATCTGTGGCTTGGCCTTAAAGATAACAGGGAGGACTAAGGGCCCAGCTGCTGGAGTGACAGGGTTTTCAGATTTCCGTCTTTTCCTGACAGCCAGTCAAGCTCTCCTATATCTCCTCCACGCCATGTGCAAATATCATGACAAGGCCTGGCTCCTGCACCATGTCATCACCCATATGCTGGTTCTCACAGGCCATCACCACAACAGCCTGCTTGCCAGGAATACGCTTGGCCACGTAGTTCTCATAGAAGCGCCGGTTCATCTGTCTCGTCTCTAGGGTGGCTAGACCCTGAGGCCAGCTGCGTTCATGGGCATTTTCAATCAGGTCGTTGACAATAGAGGCAGGACAGCCACTTTCCACTAGGGAGCGCTTGATCACAGCCTGGAGCACAGCATCCGGGGTGGAGATCATCCCTCCCCAGCGGGTCACTCTGGCAGGCTGCAGGGAGTTCACCCACCTGTGTGGAGGGGGTGGGAGGTGGTCATTCCAGCTCATTCCCTTTCACTGCTTTGGCTTTTCTCCTAAGTAGAACCACCACCCACCCTGTGGTCAGCTTGACACTATTTCTTCTTTACTTCTAGCATTGGCTCAGAAACCTCAACTCTTCCCCAGGTAGATAACATCTGAGTTACCACATATTACTCACCAGATTAAATCCCATGAGTCTATATTCTGTTCCTGGTTTATTTTTTTTGTACCAGGGCTCGAACTCAGGCTAGGCAAACACTCTAACCACTGAGCTAAATCCCCTGTTCCTGTTATTTTTCTTTGAAATCCCAATCCCAATGCCTAACACACATCATGCCTGGCACATAACAAGTGCTCAACACATATTTACTGAATGAAGCAATGGTTCCTCTGTACTGGGTCCCACTTGGGACTATTTGCCCTATATATATATATAATTTCACACTTACAGTTTAGTCTATGAACTGTATAGGACTCCAGAACTGAAAGAGATCTTAGACTTCACTTGTTTTTGCTGTGTTCTAGATCACTTTCCTGGATTGCACTCTGCCTCTTCTTCTCTGGGTTGTAAGCTACCTGAAGACAGGGATGATATCTACTATTTCTTTCTGGCCTTCCTAGCACTCTACAGCCTTTAATACAGAGCTTTACACATGGTGGTACTCACCTAATTCCAGATAAACTGCACCCTTGGACAGGCTTCCCCATCTATCTACCCAAATAAATAAAAGATCTTGTACCGCAGCTGACATTATCCTCTTCTCTGCCTTTGTCCTTCACCCCAACATCTGAGAAGCGGGGGCCCTGGCCCAGCTCTCACTGTTCTCCTCTGCCACCCCACTGCTCACCCTCCTTTCAGGCCTTGGTCAGGATGTGGAGTGAGTGACTCCATGTCCTACGTGACACTCACTCTAAGATCTCGTTGTACTCGATTGTCTCCTCCAAGTTCTGAAGGTTGGGGTTGACACTGCGGATGGCACGCATGTACGCCTTTAGCAGCTGGATGTCTCGCTTCTGTGGGAGGGAAGCAGAACGGGGGATGATGGTTAAGGCAGGCAGAAGATAAAAGACAAGAGTTTATCTGAGCATGAGGTTCTGCTGAGAGATCTGAGGACACCAGGCTACAAGCTTCTTCAGGAAGATAGGAATAGAACTGTCTCATTCCTTGCTGCCTCCCAGAGCTTAGCAAAGTTCCTTCAGAGAGGGGCTGGGGATTTAGCTCAGTGGTTAGAGTGCTTGCCTTGAAAGCACAAGGCCCTGAGTATGATCCCCAGCACCGAGAAAAAAAAAAGTTCCTTCACAGAGAAGCCACTGGATAAACGTTATGTGAGTGAATGACATGAGTGCTCACTGGGCCCTACCTGTTCCGCCAGCTGGTGTTTGTGTTCAGCTGACGTCTTCTCCAGCTCTGCGATCCTTGTCTGCTGCTGCTGGACCACGGAACGCAAGTGCTTAATGCAGTTGTGGTTTGGCAGCTCATCTTTGGGCATCTCCAGGCTGTCGTCCAGGTGGGGAAAGAGCAAAACCAATGCATTCAATGAGACATGTGGGAAAAAGGCTTGTTCTGTGGCAGAAAACTGCTGAGTGGGCTTTCTCTTACCCTAAATTTCTCTTTTTTTTTTTCTATTTTTTGATACGGGGTCCCTCTGTGTGGTTCAGGCTGGCCTTGAGCTCACTATGTAACTCAGGCTGGCCTTGAATACACAACTACTCTCCTGTCTCAGCCTCCCAAATGCTGGGATTACAGGCATGCACCACCACACCAGGCTACTTCTGAGAAGCCCTAGATTTACTATCAGCGTTTAATCAAATATTTCACACCACTCAAAAAGAAAAAAATTGAGCAAGAGGAAATATGAGAAGTCTGGAAATTAGAGTGGTCAGCCTCACAAACAGTAGTACTGGACCCTAAAGGAAGAACAAAGTCAGTCAATGTTTGGTGTCATTACACAGATTACTGAACTCTCCTCAAAGGAAGAGCAAAAGGATCATAGTTGGAAAAGCACCAAGGAAGTGAGATCTTGGGGGAATATCAGGAAGCGAGAAGGCCAGGAATACTCCTTGCCTACATCTGTGAGCCTTCCCCAGCCAGCAAGCAGGGCGTCAGAGACAGGTATACAATGGGAGGCCCTGAGCTGCGGAGGACAGAGGGGAAGGACTCACCCACAGCCCTGTTCACAGGTCACAGGCCGCTTCGGGTTGTGCTCACAGTCACTAAGGTGAGACATGAGGTTGTCGAGCCGGACAACAGCACTGCAACCAAACACAGCGTTGTCACAGGCAATCTGCAGCTTTGACAGCATGTTCCGCATGATCCGGGGCACTGGGCGGAGGTGGGCAACCGTCACGACGCTACGGTCCACGGGACACGTCTGCTGTTGCGAGAACCACTGGGTGATACAGGCATTGCAGAAGGCGTGCTCACAGTGAGGGGCCTAGAGAGGGCACGGCAAAGGGACACAGAATTAGCTGATGTGCTCACTACAACACCAATCAAGCCATCAAACAGCTTCTGGGACCAGAAGTCCCTGAGGTCATGGCAAATTACAGATGAGCAAGGCATTTTGAGGTCAGGCTTAAGATATGTTTTCTGTGCTTCACAATTACAAATGGGTTGTAAGACAAGACAAACAAGCAAGAAGTTATATAACAATAAGAGATATAAATAATATCCCAGGTCAATAGGAGAGATGACACAAGGCTGCTGATTATTAATTGCCAACTAGATTACATACACAATAATTGCCCAAAAAGTCCAGAGGGTGAGACTAGGTCAACCAAACCAAGTATTCATGAAGAGGGTGGAATTTGTTATGGATCTTTTTTTTTTTTTTGGTGCCAGAGATCAAACTCAGGGCCTTGTGCTTGCGAGGCAACTACTCTAACCACTGATCTAAACCCCCAGCCCCTGTTATAGATCTTGAAAGATGATTCAGACCATAGATGTGGAGAGGAGAGCAGCAAAGATTGTCTACAGGCAAAAGTTCAATGTAAGGCGGCAGAAAAAGCTGGGTGCAGGGCTGGTGCCCACCATCCGAGCACCTGGGAGCTGAAGTGAGGGGATCACTCGAGCCTAGCAATTCAAGACCAGCCCAGGCAACATAGCCATATCATGTTTCAGGGAAACAAATAGAAAATGTAGAACAAGAAAAGCTCTGGGTTATTTTATTTGTCTTTTGTTTGTTTGTTTTTTACACAGAGTTTTGCCATATAGCCTAGGCTGGTTTCAAACTCCATCCTCCTGCTTCAGCTTCCTGAGTGCTGGGATTATGGGCATGTGCACCACACCCATGAAAAACAGGCTTGTGTTGATAGGTAAGAGGCTTCTCTATGTAGACCCAATTTCTTATTTTATGAGAACTGACCTGAGGTGTTGCTCTGAGTCCAACAGCCAAACCTAGGTTCCTAAACAGAGGTAGAGTTTTTCTGTGGAATCATATTCTTTTCAGCTTTTTTTTTTACTTTCTTTTCCTTTCATTTTTTTTTGGGGGGTGGGGGTGTTGAGACAGGGTCTCACTATGTAGTTCAGGCTGGCCTTGAACTCACTAGGTAACCAGGCTCGCCTCAAACTCATGGTGATTGAACCTCTTGCCTCAGCCTCCCAAGTGCTGGGATTATAGGCATGTACCACCATGACCAGCATTTTTTTTCCTTTTTTTTTTTTTTTTTTTTTTTTATGTGATGCTGGGGATTGAACCCAAGGCCTTGGACATGCTAGGCAAGTGCTCTACCTCTGAGCCATATCCCAGCCCTCCATTTTATAAAGATCACAATCCAACCAACTTCTCTGGGAGGATTCCCTGGTGCCTGTGCGAGGATACCATCTGGCACCAGACACAGCAAGCACCCAGTAGACAGTGATGAATAATGACCAGAGTGCCTACTCTGTCCCAAACACTTTACTAGGTACCTAAAATCTGCTCCCAAGATGCTCAGACACCAGTCTTTTATAATCATTCTATAAACAGCAGCCACAGTGATCATTTACTTGGGGCTCATGACCGTAATCCCAGTACTTTGGGAGACTGAGATAGGCAGATCCCAAACTGAAGCCTAGGTAATTCTGTGATTTAGCAAGAACTCATCTCAAAAACAGGATTGGGAGCCAGGCGTGACGGTGCACGCCTGTAATCTGAGCACTCTGGGGAGCTAAGGCACAAGGATCACAGGTTCAAACCCAGCCTGGGCAACTTAGTATTTTAGCAAGATTCTATCTCAAATAAAAAATAAAAAAGAGCTGGGATATAGCTAAGTGAGAAAGCCCTGGGTTCAATCTCCAGTATCCCCAACCCCCACAAAAGACCCCATCTCAAAATAAATTAAAATAAAATGATAAAATGCAAACCAGACCACCTCACTTCTTTGCTTAAAAATGTATAATAGGCTATCATATCTTTTCATGATAGCCTGTACCACGTCTCTCAGACATAGTATGTATTTTTATTTTTCTTTTTATTTTCCTTTGTTTGGCCCAAACTTGCTTCACAGAGCCAATTTCTCCCAAGCTCTATTTTGTCTTTTAAATAAAGTTTGTCACTGCTTTTGACTAAAAAAAAAAAAAAAAAAAGAAATTATAATAGGTAGGCATGGGGGTACATCACATGCCTATAATTCCAGCTACTTGGGAGGCTGAGGCAGGAGGATCAAAAGTTGAAGGCCAGCCTGGGCAATTTAGTAAGACTCTATCTGAAAATGAAAAGTAAAAGGGGACTGGGGATGTAGCTCAGTGGTAGTGTGCTTGCCTAGCATGCATTGCTCTGGATTTAATCCCCAGTACTACTATCACCAAAACAAAAAACCAAAGAACAACAACAATCATAACAAAAAAGGAAATGATTGGAGTTAGGGATTTAGCTCAGTGGTAGAGCATTTAAGCGTAAGGCCCTGAGTTCAATCAACAGCACCCAAAAATAAAATAAAATAAAAAGAAATGATTTCCCAGTGTACTTATGACAAGTCTAAACTCTCCACAGAGGACCTATAAAACTCTGCTTGACCTTGCCCTGTGCCTGACCTCTCCTCACGTTATACCATGCTCCCAGCAACGCTCCCAGCTATATTCAGGCTGCTTTTAGCCTTCTTTCTGTTCCTTGACCACGCCTAGCTCATTCCTGCCCCAGGACCTTTGCTTTTACTGCTCCATTTTGCCCAGAACGAATGGTCTTCCTCTAGATCTTAACAAGAAGGTCCCATGTTCAGGTCTCAGCTGTCTCCTCTTTAATGACCATCCTATCTAAACCTGTCACCAGGGACTGGGTAGCTCAGTGGTAGAGCCCTTGTCCAGCATTCATGAAGCCCTTGTTCAATACCCAGCACTGCAAAAAATAAATAATAAATAAATAAATAAATAAACATGCCCTCTGCCAAAAGACAAAGGTCACAAGGCTGAGGGAAATCCACGCAGCAGTGACAGACAAGCCCAAGAGCCAATCAGATTCCAAGGGCCGACCCAAGGAAAAAACCTTCAACAAAAAGGAGCTACAATGAAGGGCCCACGAGTATTCTGCTTTCAAATGCTCCCTACTCGTCAAGTAGCTATCTATCATTTCCCTTTCCCCCTTTTCACCACTTTTAAATAAATTGTTTTCTAAATAAAAAATAAATGAATAAATACAAATCCAAAAAATAAAAAAAAAAAACTAAGGCCAGGCATGGTGGTGCACACCTGTAATTCCAGCACTCAGAAGGCTGAGGCAAGAGGATCGCTGAGAGTTCGAGGCCAGCTTGGGCTATACATAGTAACTTCAAGGCCAGCCTGGACTACATAGTAAGATCCTGTCTCAAAGAAAAGAAAAATAAATAAATAAGTAAAACTTTTAAACTTACCACCACTGCTGAAGTATACAGAATGTGCTACCTTTTGTATAAGAGAAGTGGGCCTACACATACATGCACATACTTCTGTCTACCTAATGCTCACAGGAGGGATACCAACTAATAAAAAGTTATCTGGGGGAAAGAAAAAATGTTATCTGAGGTTGGGGATTTAGCTCAAGTGGTAGAGTGCTTGCCTAGCAAGCGCAAGGCCCTGGGTTTGACCCCCAGTACCCCCCCAAAAAATAAATAAATAAAATTTTGAAACGGGGGCCTGCTAAGTTCCAGGCTGACCTGAAACTTATGATCTTCCTGCCTCAGCTTCCCAAGCAGGTGGGATTATAGATGTGTACCACGACACCTGGCTTTCTTAACCATATAAATTTATTACCTATTCAAAAACTAAATAAATATGGAATGGGACATAACATCTCTAGCAGGGGTCTTCTCCCCTGGGAATGTGCCTACTATCACAAAGGATGCCTGCTCTGAGAAGGTGAACACTGGAGGTGGATGGATGACTTCTGACTTAGGCTGTTACTAAATACTACTCATGTGTCCACTAATGACTCGCCTCAAATGACAGTACCAGAAAACAAAGCCCTGCCAGGGTGGGGAGGGAACTGACACACCTGTGACCTCGACACTGCCAGGATAACCTGCTACACCCATCCAATGTACCTTTAATGGTAGCAGACTCCAAAGGGATAGAAAAGGGTAAATCCAGGCTTAGCTGCCACTGGAATGTGGTCTCTTTCAACTCAAGCATCTGTACTCCTTTGGGTGATTAGAAACTACAGAGAAAATAAATCCAAGGCTCAAGGGGAACCCCTGGGAGTTATACAAGCAGCAGAGGAGACTTTATTGACTGGTGTCCTGGTTTGGAAAATGGGATTCCCTACAGCTGGCCCAGAGTGGCAGAGGACTGCTTGGTATTTACACAATGAGGGCAATCAATACGGGTCATGTAGGTCGACATCCTGTCAATGGATCTGTTAAGTGTTCGTCTCACTCACTATACTTGCCTGGTAATCCTGGCCTGCTCCTCAAACCTGCCCCTGGAAGATACAACTGACCCTGGGCTTCCAGAGAAAGACCTATTGAAGGGGGCAGCTCTCTTATCAAAATGCAGAGTGCTGGTTCTTTCAGCAGATCCCAGGAAGAAAACAAGTCAGTAAATCCAATTCCATGCTTCCCACATGAGACAGCAGGCAGGTAAAAGAGGGCTGAAGGGTCCTGGCTAATTACCTGAAGCACTACATCATCAAAATGCAGACAGGAGGGGCTGGAGATTTAGCTCAGTGGTTAGAATGCTTGCCTCATAAGCACAAGGCCCTGAGTTTGATCCCCAGCACCAAAAAAAAAAAAACAATTGCAGACAGGAGACCAGCAGGTCAGCCATGGTAAGAAAGACAGACCCTAGTCAGAGTTCCTGCAGTGGAAGGGCAGCTGCCAAGCTACAGTCAGAAGAAACAAGCCACTGACTATCTCACAGCAGAAAATCTCAGAGCTGTCTCGGAACCGGGCATCTGCAGCATCCACCGGAGGCAGACTCTGGAAGCCATTCTCTTGTAGCCACCCCTGCTCCCCCCATAACAGACCTCAGTTAGGGTGGGGAGGGGGAGCAGAAAACAGTGATGTCCCCATGCATTCCACTCCTCATGGGTATTTCCACTAGCACAATTGCCACATTGCCTCCCCGAACCCCATCAGTCCAACTCACCTGTACTGGCTCCTCCAAGACTCCACTGCAAATAGGGCAGATAAGGTCTTCGTCAACATCCCCCTGGAAACGGGTTACATCATACCCCATGTCTCATCACTGAAACCCAGGTCCTAGGAGGGAGAACAGAGGAAAAGGGGGCCAGTTCAGAAAAGCCCACAGATAAGTAGCAAACATGAACTCACTACCAACATCTATTCATTTACCTAATACTTACTCAGTCTACTATGTGCCAGTCATTTGCGAAAAGATAAAATAAAGCTGACTCAAAAAGTTAATTCTAATGGGGGTGACATTACATAGCATACATATAAAATGAGAAGTGATAAATACGCTGATGCAACAGGCACCAGGACTTACGGGGCAGAGGATGTGGATACGCGTAATGCAGGCTGGAAGAAAGGTGGTTTTGAGGAGCTTTCCAGGACTAAATGTCACCAGAAATGAGTTCTGTGGGACAAGCAAGAATTAACTACATGGTGGAGAGCAGGGCATTAGGGGTTTAAGGCACAGGAAAGAGCACATTCAGCCAGGGATGCTGGCACACGCTGTAATCCCAGGCTGAGGTAGGAGGATTGCTGCAAGTTCAAGGCCAGCCTGAGCTACAAAGTGAGATCTTGTCTCCAAAAAAAAAAAAAAAAAAGAAAGAAAGAAAGGAAAAGAGAAGAGGAAAGCAAATGCAGGGACTACTGAAAGGCCACAAAGGATATGGGAAATTGAAGTGGTTCAAAAAAGGCTCACCTGAGGGGTACACAGAGCTAGTGTCAGGATACAAGGCTGGAGCAGCAAGCAAGGGTGAGGCCACAGAGAATCTTAATGTGAGGAGTCTGGACCTTCTCCTAAAGGCCGGGGGAAGTCACTGAGACTTGAGAATATGGTAAAAGCTCCCTTTTAGAGTCACTGTGTCAACAGAGGATAGATTGAAGATAAGAACATCTAAGCAGGAAAAAGATGGCAAAAGTCTGAACTCAGGTCGTAGCAACAGAAATAAACAGGAGGCTTAGGAAATAAAGAAGAGAGGGTTAGCAGCTGGACACAGTGGCATAGGCCTGTAGTCCCAACTACCTGGAGGCTAAGCCAGGAGGATTCCTTGAGCCCATGAATTCAAGATCAGCCTGCAGAACATGCAAGACCCCATGAAAAAACAAGGAGAGGAGGGGAAGGGAAAAGGAGGAAGAAGTGGAGAAAAAAATGAGGTTCAGGATGGCAGGGATCCAAAGAGCAACAATGCTGCTATGCCTCACCTTTGGGCTCTCAAAAGTCAAACTCAAGAAATTAATGCCCCAAGTACATAAAACTGGTGGACTGATTAGGATCAAGAATGGACACCTAGCTGGGCATAGTGGCTCACACCTATAATCCCACCACTCAGGAGGCTGAGGCAGGAGGACTGCTGTGAGTTCGAGGCCATTAAGAGCTACACAGTGAGTTCAAGGATGGGCTGAACTGCATAGAGAGACCCAGTCTCAAAAAAACAAAATAGAACAAAAACAACAACAAAAAAGAATGGAGAGGCTGGGGATTTAGCTCAGTGATTAGAGTGCTGCCTTGTAAACACAAGGCCCTGAGTTTGATCCCCGGCACCACAAAAAAAAAAAAAAAAAAAAAAAGAATGGACACTTAGCAGGGGTGATGGACCAATCCTGTATTCCCAGAATTCTGGGAGGATGAGGCATGAGGATTTCGAGTTTGAGCCCAACTTGGGCAACTTAGAGAAACCCTGTCTCATTTTTCTTTTCTTTTTTCTTTCTTTTTTTTTGTGCTGGGGATTGAACCCTGTCTCAAAATCAAAAAAAAATTTTTTTTTTTTTTTTTTTTTTTGCGGGGATTGAACTCAGGGCCTTGCGCTTACTAGGCAAATGCTCTACCACTTGAAAAATTTTTTTAAATAAAAAATAAAGAAAAGGGGTTGGAAGTACAGCTCAGTGCAATCGCCCTGGGTTCAATTGCCAGTACCACCACCACCAATAAAAAAAAAGATACCTAATTAGGGGCAGCCAATCCACAACCACCCATCAATCTGTGATATCCTAGAAAGGATGGGCTGAGTCAAGCAGATAGGTGAGTCAAAAAAGGTCAAGAATGGGTAGCAGAAAGACCTTGAGAGATCAAGTGAAGCTAAAATAAGACTGTATTAAATCAAAACCAACAAGGCTCACATCTTTTTTTTAAGAATTGGGGATTGAACACAGGGCCTGAGTTACAACTCCAGCCCTTTTTTATTGTTTATTTTGAGACAGGGTCTCGATAAGTCACTAAGAAGTTACCCAGGCTGAGTTTGAATTTGGGATCTTCCTGCCTCAGCCTCCCTCAGTGCTGGGATGACAGGCATACACCACCACACCTGGCTAACATTCTTACTTCTGCTACTCATTAGCTGTATAATGTGGGGCAGGCTATATAATCTTCCTAATCTTAAACTGTTGAACTTCCATAATTTGAAATCTGAATGCCTCAAAATCAAAAACTTGTAGAACACCAACATGACACCACAAGTGGAAAATTCCATATGTGACCCCACATGGGAGGTCACAGTCTACATGCAGGTGTATTAAAGACAATCTATAAAATGATACTCAGGTTATGAGTATAAGCTGTAAGTGAAACACAAATGAATTTCATGTTTGAAGTGGGTCCTTTCCACAAAATACCTGGTCTGAAGCACCTCAGGTAAGTGATATTTAATCTATTCTTGGTTAAAAATTCTTTAAGAAGCCAGGCACAGCAGCATATGCCTACTACTACTGGGAGGCAGAGGCAGGAGGATCACAAGTGTGAGTACAGCCTGGGAAACTTAGCAAGACCCCATCTCAAAAAATAAAAAGGGCTGGGAGGCAGGGCAGGGGTAGATCATCCCTGGGCTCACGTTCCCCAGTGGCAGACCCTAAACAAGTTCCTTGGTGGTAGGAACTCATTTTTTTCTACTTCCAATGTGCACCAAGCATAATTACAAATAACAAATAACAAATCAATACAATGTTTGGGGAGGTGGGGATTTAGCTTGGTGGCAGAACGCTTGCCTCGCAAGCACAAGACCCCGAATTTGATCCCCAGCACCCTCTAATACAATGTTTGGTGTGTTTAAACACTGCTTTAGCTGGAGATCCCCAGCAGCCAGGGGATAGTGGACTCCTACTGTTTTGCCTACCAAGCATCCCATTTCTCTAAATAGCACCACGGTTTTCTTTAGGAATAATACTTCAGCTGCCTGGGACTTCTATTAGAGCTTTCAAGAGACCCTTTGCGCAGGAGCCCCACAGCTGACAGGATGTATAACCCAGGGTGCCAGGCACAGTGGGACACACTATAACCCGAGTACTCGGGGAGGCCAAGGCAGGAGGATCACAAGGTCAATCCCCACCTTGGCAATTTAGCGAAATCCTGTTCCAAAATATATATTCATTCAGTGAACATTTCCTGTGTGTCAGCTATATGCAAATCCTAAGCTTAATAAATCCTACTTCCTCTGATGTAATTGCTGGGGAGGTTAACACAAAATATAAGTAACACAGAAGCAGCCATGCTGAGGCAGGAGAAGCATAAATTCAAAGCTAGCTTGGGCAACTTTGTGAGATCTGGTCTCAAAAAAAAAAAAAAAAAAAAAAAAAAAAAAAAAAAAAAAAAAAAAAAGAGGAACACAGAACAGAGAGCTCTGAGACACACAGATGCTTAGAAAGAATTCCCAGAATTGTGTCTCACAATAGCTTTAAACAAGTTCCTCAAACTCAACACTATAGTCATTTTGGGCTAGAAAGTTCTTTGTTGTGGGAAGCTGTTATTTTTCTTTTTTCTTTTTTGTGGCACTTGAGATTGAACCCAGGAACCTTCATGTTGAGCTACATCCACAGTGCCCCCCGCCCCCTTTTATTATTGTTTTAATTTTGAAACAGGGTTTTGTCAAATTGCAATTGCCCAGGCTAGGCTCAAACTTGTAATCCTCCTGCCTCGGTCTCCCAGAGTGCTGGGATCGCAGGCATGTGCCACCGTGCCAGGCTTGAGCAGCTGTCTTGTGTGTGCACTGCAGAATGTCTAGCAGCATCTCTGGCCTTTCTGTCCTCAAAATGACAGTAGCTTCCCAGCAATCATGACACCCAATTATGTACATCTCTAGACACTGGCAAATATCCTCCAAGAGAAAAGTGGGGGATATTAGAAAAATGAGAAGTGAGTCATGGATCATGGAATAGAGCTTCTGGAGTAGATAAATAACAAATCAGCTGGGCATGGTGTACATACCCATAATCCCACCACTCTGGGAAGCTAAAGCAGGAGGACCACTAGGCCCAACCCAGTCTGCACAACTTAGCGAGACCCATCTCAAAATATAAAATGAAAAAAGGGCTGGGCTATAGCTCAGGGCAAAGCCTGGGTTCAATCCTCAGTATGCTGGAAAAACAAAACAAAAAACAAAAAAAACAAAAAATTTGCAAAGCGTTTATGTAGAGATGTGCTGGAAGATAGGGACAGAGAAGAGGGTGGGAGCTGACCCCAAAGGCCTGGCACACTAAGCTACAGTTAGAACTAACCTGAAAGCCGTGGGGAGTAACTTAGGAATTACCTGTGTGAACATAAATATATGTTTTAACTTTTTATTTTGATGATTTCACTTGATCTTAGCCAAAAGGCCGAGAAGCAATTATTTTGATGATTTTAGACTTTGAGAAAAATTGTACAAATAGGACCAAGAATTCCCATCTAGATTCCCTAAATCTTAACATTTCATCACATTTATTTATTTATTTACTTAGGGTTTTTTGAGACAGGGTCTCACTATATAGTTCAGTGGCCTTGAACTCACTATGTAGCCCAGGCTGACCCTGAACTCACAGCAATCCTCCTGCCTCAGCCTCTCAAGTGCTGGGATTACAGGTGTGCACCACCATGCCCAGCCACGTTTGTTTAATAAATCTCTCTATATTCACATATAGGTAGATGAATTCTAAAATTTTCTTTTTAATTTTTTAAATTTTTTGGGTGCTAGGGATTGAACTCAGGGCCTTGTGCTTGTGCTCTACCATGGGGCTAAATCTTCAACCTTAGGATTTGAAATTTTTTTCTGAGAGGCTTGGTACCTTTATCCCTAAATATTTTCTAATAAGCCCTAAAAATTATCAAAAGCAGGAAATTGACATCAAAGTAATACTATTATCTGTTTACCTTATTCCAGTTTTGCCAGCTGTCCATATAATCACTTTTTCCTTCCTTCCTCCCTTCTTTCCTTCTCTTTTTTATGGCGCTGGGAATAGACGTACACTGTACCACTGAACTATAGCTCTGGGCCTTTGCTTTTTGTTTGTTTTATCTTGAGGCAGAGTCTTGCTATGTAGTTCAGGCTGGCCTCCAACTCTCAGTGATTCTCCTGTCTCAGCCTCCCAAGTGCTAGGATTACAGGTATGTGCCAGCACCAAGGTATTTTCTTCTTTTTTATGTGGGGAGTACTGCGGATTGAACTCAGGGCCTTGTGTTTGCTAGGCAAGCACTCTACCCACTAAGCTAAAACCCCAGCCCTCATTCTTTTTTTGAGACAATGTCTCGCTGTGCAATCCAGGCTGGCCTCGAGCTCACAGCGATCCTTTTGCCTAAGCCTCCTGAGTGCTGGAATTACAGGTGTGTGCCACCATGCCCAGCCTTACTAGGACATTTGAAAGAAAAGGAGATTAGAAAGGAAAAAAAAAAAGGACAGGCCAGAGATGGAAGAAAAGCGGCTCAGAGTAGTGTACTTGCCTAGCATGTGCAAGGCCGTAGGTTCAATCCCCAGCACCTGAAAACAAAAACGAAAAAAAGGTAAATTTGTATGTATTTTTTAAAAACAAAAGTCAAGAGAATGGAGGATTTAGAGGAAGAAAAGAATGTCAAAAGCTTCAAAGGGACAAATCGGGTAAAGAAAGTATCAGATTGCTGGGATGTGGGACTGGCGACACAAGAGAGCAGTTCTGTGAGTGGCACTGGGTAGAGCAGTTACTGCAGTGCTAGAAGTGGAACCAGGTCACACTGTTTCAAAGTAAGAGGGTAATTGGAAAGACAGGGTTGAAGACAATGCTGTCAAAAGCCTGATTTCAAAGGAACGGAAAGAACGAGAACTAGGTAGACAGGGTAAGGAGGCTAAATAAGTGGGTTATGTGAGTTTTTCCTTATGGTTCAAAGGCTTGGGCCATGTATGGTGGCACTCACTTGTAATCTTAGCTACTCAGGAGGTGGAGGCAGGAGGATCATAAACAGGGGCCAGCTGTGATAACTTAGCAAGACCCTGCCCCAAAATAAAAAATTTTAGTGTATGTGCTGCCGAAGCGAGCACACAAAATAAAAAGTGGAAAGGGCTAGGGATGTGGCTTGGTGATAGAACACTTGTCTAGCACGAATATGACATTGGGTTCAATTCCCAGTACCAAGAAAGGGAGGGAGGGAAGGAGGGAGAAAGGGAAAAAAGGGAGGGAGGAAGGGAGAGAGGGAAGGAAAAAAGGAAAGGCAAGAGCTTGAGTGTGTTTATAACTCCAAGAAAGATCCACACCAGGTGCAGAAGAGCTCAGGTAAGAAATACTGTAGCCCCAAGCTGGGAGTGTAGCTCAGTGGCAGAGGCTTACCTAGCGTGCCTGAGGCCCTGGGTTTGATCTCTACCACCAAAAGAAAAGAAAAAAGATGACGTGGGTGGTAGCACACAATTGTAATCTCAGTATTCTGGGAGGCTAAGGCAGGAGGATCCCAAGTTTGAGCCCAGACTGGGCAACTTAGTAACTTACAGAGACCCTGTCTCAGATATAAAAAATTATAAAAGGGCTGCTTATGGATATAGCTCAGTGTAAAGGCTTCCAGGTCAATCCCCACCACTGCGGATAACAACAACGAAGAAAAAAAGAAAAAGAAACTCCTAGTAGCTAAGACTCACTTTTCTCACAGTGGTCCAGAAAGCCAAAGTCTCTAAAATAAGAGCGTCCAGTACTTCACATCCAGACTAACTGACGTGGACTCCCCAGCACTGCTGCCTCTTACCCCTCTACTTCATCAGCGGTACTGTGAATGGAGCCCAGGGCCTTCAGACTATGTTATGTCCCTGCCCCTTTTTTCACTTCTTCTTTTGAGACAAGATTCTCCCTTAGTCACCAATTTACTCAGGCTGAGTTTGAACCTGCAATCCTCCTACCTCAGCCTTCCAGAATGCTGGGAATACAGGCTTGAACTGCTGATTTATAATATCTGCCTGAAGTAAAGAAGCGTTATAATTAGATTTCTTTATAACAGCTATAAAATTAATCATAGAAAAAATAAAATCATTGGTGCCTTTAAAACATACCAAGTATGGATAAATTTCCAAGAGATTCTGTTAAGTGAAAAAACTAAGATACCAAAAAAAAGAAAAATGAGGATACAGAATGATATATGTAAAGTAGGCCACCGTAAGTGCAAAAAACCAGTGTAAATGTGCATAAAACTCTCTGTAAAGGCCAGGCATGGTGGTGTATGCCTGTAATCCCAGCACTTGGGAGGCTGAAGCAGGAGGATTGCTGAGTTGGAGGCCAACCTGGGCTACACAGTGAGTTCAAGGGCTATCTGAACTGTATGTCGAGACCCTGTCTCAAAAAAACAAAAACAAAACAAACAAAACAAATCCCTCTCCATAAGGGTACACTGGAAAGTGCTAAGAGTGCCACTGAAGAGAGGGAACTAAGAAATACAAATAGGAGATACATTTTCATTTCTGTCCCCTTTGTACCTTTGGAAAGGTTTTCTGTATACGTATATATATTCACTATTCAATAAATAAATCTATAAGTTGTGAAAAAAAAGGTAGATATTCAGGTGAAACAAAAAATGTTCAAAATATTCACTTACTATGTCACATGCCATAAACATCATGCATGTCATATAACATATATACAACATATGATGTACAATCGCAAGGTCTGGAAAATATACATTCTTACTAGAAAAAGTTGATTCGCTTGAATCAAAACAAAAATGCTAAGCATCCTAAAAAAGTACATACACTTTTACCCAGAAATCTTACTTCTAGAAACTTATTATCCTAAGGAAATAATTACACCAGGGTGCAAAAAAAGGTACCAAATTGTCTGTCTAAGCATTGTTTATAATACCAAAAAATCAGAAATACCACAAAAATCAGAATTCCTCACATCCATAAAATGGAACATGTAACATCGATATGACCTTGATACATTTATTAATAAATTATTTAACATTTATATATTTATATTTATGGATATTATATACGCTATAGTGCTATTTTTGTTAAAAAAGACATTTATGTGTGAACACATACTGGAAAGCATCTGGAAGGCTAGATATTATAGAAGCTGTCCCTAAGTGCAGATTTTGGTACTTTTTTTTTTTTTCTTTTTTTTTTTTTGTGGTGCCGGGGATCAAACTCAGGCCCTTGTGCTTGCAAGGCAAGCACTCTAATCACTGAGCTAAATCCCCAGCCCCATGATTTTGGTACTTTTAATTTCACTCACAGTTTTGCTCTATTAATTTTTCCTACAGTAATTTTTTTGGCGGTGCTGGGGATGGAATGCAGGGCCCTGCACTTGCTAGGCAACCGCTCTACTACTGAGCTAAATCCCCAGCCCCGAAACCAACATTTATTGAACTCTACTATGTGTTTCCCAGTGTGTGTCTGAGGAGCTACAGCCCCACCCCTTGTTCTAGTTTTTATTTTGAGACAGAGTGTCACTTGAATCATGAAGTTGCCCCGGCTGAGCTCAAACTTGCCAACCTCCTGCCTCAGGCATGCACCACCACACCTGCCTTGTTTTGCCATCTTTCTTTCTTTCCTTCCTTTTTTTTTGACTTTTTGAGATAGGGTCTCCCTATGTAGCCCAGGGTGGCCTCAAACTCTTGGCCATCCTCCTGCCTCAGCCTTCTGAGTGCCAGGATTACAGGTGTGTGCCACCACCCCTGGCTGTTTTGCAATTTTGAAGCATTATTGGCCTATTAGCTTGTCTAATCCTTACAATAACTAGCTTTCTGAGATTAATACTATTATTCACAACAGATGAGTAACAGAGGTATAAAGGTTAAAAAGCTTGTCCAAAATCATACTGATAGCTAATGATGAAGACAGATTCAAACCCAGGCAGAATGGGTCTAGAGTCTAACCTTTTTAAAATTAATTAACCATTTTATTTATTTATTTATTTTGAGTTACTGGGAATCTAACCCAGGGCCTTCCCACTGAGCAACATCTCCTGGCACTTTTTAAACATTTTTTTATTTTGGCAGGCATGGTAGTACAGGCCTGTAATCCCAGCACTTAGGAGGATGAAGCAGGAAGATGGCCACAAGTTCGAGGCCAGCCTGGACTACATGGGACGACCACGTCCCCTGCCACACACAAAAAAATAGAATTATTTTACGGTGATGCTAGTTGCTAAATGGCACAGACTGGGTTCAAATTTGCCATCCTTCTGATTTAACCTCCCAGACAGCTGGGATTACAGTGTGCATCACCACATCTGGATGGGTGCTGGGATTATATTTTAGATGTAGATTATATATTTCTACAGGATTTAATTTTGTTTTAAAAAGCCATTCTTAGCAATGAGCAAATTGCACTATTACCTCCCTGCCCACCCCCCGTTCTTATATGGCAATGTAGAAAACAGGCCTGGAGACTGTACTGTGCTTTAGTGAATTTTTTTTTTTTTTTTTGAGACAGGGTCTCACTATATAGTTTAGGCTTGCCTTGAACGCCCGCACCACCACACCCAGCCCTGTACTTTCTTATTTAGTTAGATTTTGAGACAGGGTCTTGCTACATAGCCCAGGCTGGCATCTAATTTGCAGCAGTCCTCCTGTCTCAGCCTCCTCAGTACTGGGATTACAGGTTTGTACCACTACACCTAGGTCCCATTTTATTTATTTTTGCTGTACTTAGGATGGAACACAGGGTTTTGCTTATCCTAGGCAAACACTCTACCACTGAGCTACATCTCCAGCTCTTTTTATTCATATTTTAAAACAGGGTTTCATTACTTTGCTCAGGCTGGTCACAAACTCTCAATCTTCTTTAAAGCCTCAGCCTCCAGAGTAGCTGGGATTATAGGTGTAGCTATGTAAAGGTCAGGCTGGCCTGGAACTTACTATGTATCTCAGGCTGGACTCAAACTCATGGTGATCCTCCCGCCTCAGCCTCTAGCCACCAGGCCCGGCATCATTTATTTTTGTGTGTGTCATACTGGAGATTGAACCCTGGGTCTTGTACACATGCTAGGTGTGCATCCTACCAATGAACTACATCCAAGACCTTTTATTTTTTATTTTGACATAGGTCTCACTAAATTGCCCAGGCAGGACTTGAACTTTCAATCTTCCTGCCTCAACCTCCCAAGTAGCTAGGAGTATAGGCATATACCACTTCACCCAGCTGACACAGTTCTTTCTAAATCTAACCCCTCCCCAACCAGATGTGGCGGCACACACCTGTAATCCCTGCACTGGAGAAGTTGAAGTAGGAAGATTGCTGAGTTGAAGGCCAATCTAGGTGCATAATGAATTCAAGGTCAGCCTGAACTACAAAGCAAGTCCCTATCTCAAACAAATTAAAAAAAACCAATCAATCAATCTAACCCCTCAGGGCTGGGGATTTAGCTTAGTGGTTAGAATGCTTGCCTCGCAAGCGCAAGGCCCTGAGTTCATCCCCAGCACCAAAAAAAAAAAAGTGTCCTCAATCTAACCCTTCCCCACCCTTAGTTGCCTGGAAGTTGTGGTTTATTCTCCTTCCTTGATACACCCTTTCTTGAGGCCTCAAAAATAAAAGGTAAAGGGGCTGAGGGTATAGTTCAATGGTTAGTGCTTGCCTAGCATGTATGAGGCCCTGAGCTCAAACCCTAGAACCTCCAAAAAAAAAGAAAAAAAAAAAAAGAATAAAACATAACTTTAGATTTTTAGTTTGTTTAGAGCACTCCCTTGCTCCTTACCTATGAGAACCAAATTTTTCCAGGGTTATATGCAACCTTGGAAGTCAGCTCTCTAACTAGGCTAACTTGCCCTGCCTCTAGGCAGAGTCTAAATCTGATAGGCCGTGCTCACGTGACTATTCCTTCAAATCTCTGAGACTCCCAACACTGCTCCAGGCTGGCACAGTGGTGTATTATTATTCCAAGGAGGATGCTACAGAAGAACTCAGCTGTTTACCACACTGGGGCAGAAGCCTTAATAAAACTGAAACCATAAAGACCTCAAGAAAAAAACAAAACAAAACAAACAAAAAACACAAAACGACAACAAGAAAAAAGAATCACAGCCTGAGATAGGCATGGTTATGTAATCTATAACCCCAGTATTCTGGGAGACTGAGGCAGGAGGAGCCCAGCATGGGCAATTTAGTGAGACCCTGTCTCAAAATAATTTTTTAAAATTTATTTGTAAATTTTTTATTAGTACATGTTTATACTACCTAATTGTAGCTCAGCACAAAGGCCTTGGGTCAATCCCCAGTACTACCAAAAAAAAAAACGTCCCAGCCAATGACCACAGACACTGAAAGGAGTTTCCCAGATATTCTAGGATACAAAAAGGCCTTGGAAGGGTTCATTCAAGTTGGAGAGCTGAACAGAAATAGCTCTAAAGTATCCCGACCTCCCTGACTTGCGCATCCTAAATCCAAACTGAAAACTGCATTCCTAATCTATGTTTCAGGCCAGAATCAAACTAGGTAACTATGGTACTTACTTCCTCCATGTTACACAGGGTCTCTCTCTCCATCCCTGTTCTGTATTATTCTAAGATTGCCAGAGCTTTATCAGACACCTTCCCATACCCTTGTAATTTTTTTTTTTTTTTTTTTTGGCAGGGGTTGCTGGGGATCAAACTCAGGGCCTTGTGCTTGCTAGGCAAGCGCTCTACCACTTGAACTAAATCCCCACCCCACGCCTTGTAATTTATTGTTGTGGTCAAAACAGATTGTCCCTAAAGGCCAGTCATCTTCACTTGTTTGGGGTTTCTTGAACCCATATATACAGATGTAGGAACTATGCTCATTCAAGTGTGTGCACAAACACACACATGTGCACACATATGCATGCGCACGCACACGCACACACAAAGAGTAACATTAAAGAAGCTAACTCATGATTTATATTTATATTTTTGGTTAAATGGACATGTTGCTGCCAATTCTTGGTAAAAGCATAAGGGAAAAAATCAGGTATAAGTGATATAGTCTCCCTTCTATCTAATTTAACAAAGGTGCAGGCTGGGAGTGGAGACACAGGCCTGTAATCCCAGCATTCGGGAGGCTGAGACAGGAGGACTGCTACGAGTTCAAGGCCAGTTTGGGCTACACAGTGAGTTCAAGGCCAACCTGAACCATATAGCAGGACCTTGTCTCAAAAAAACAAAACAAAAAAAAAACAATAACAAAAAACAAAGGTACAGAAGGCTGAGGATTCTCCAACCTTAATTACTACAAATAACCAGATTCATAGGCAAAGGGCTTCATAACCTGTCCCAGTCCAAAGAAAACAGATGACTCCTAGGAATTTAGGAATTTCAACCTAGATAAGAAATTAGGCAGCCGGCCACAGTGGCAAACACTCAGACGGCTTGAGGCAGGAAGGTGGCAAGTTCAAGTAGCACCTAGGCAATTTGATGACTTAGTGAGGCTGTGTGCCAAAATTTCATAAAAGGGGTGGGGATATACCTCAGTGCAAAGGCCCTGAGTTCAATTTCCAATATGCGAACAAACCAACAACTCTTGTGCTCAGCCCATTGGAACATTTATTCTCTTTTATGGAATAAAGTATAGATTGACCATAGAATAGAAAATAAAGCCAATTAAGGGTTGGGGATGAAGCTCAGTGGTAGAGTGCTCACCTAGCATGCTCAACGCTCTGGGTTCAATCCCAGCACCACAGGAAAAAGAAAGAAAATAAAGCCAATTAAATTAAACTTGGGGCTGGGGATTTAGCTCAGTGGTTAGAGTGTTTGCCTGGCAAGCATGAGGCCCTCAGTTCGATCCCCAGCACTTAAATAAATAAATAAATAAATAAATTCCTTAAACTTGGCCCGGCATGCTAGTGTTATGACTGCAGTCCCAGCCTTTGGGAGGCTGAGGAAGGAGGACTGCTTTAGTCCAGAAGCTGGAGATCAGACTGGCAACACAGAGAGACCCTGCTGCTCCCCATCCCCACCAAGAAAGTCAGAAACTTGAATCTGAGTCCTAGTTCTAGCTCCATCACTCACCAAATGTGTGACCTTAGGCAAGTTACTTAGCCTCTTTCCGCGTCTCAGTTCCCTTACTGTTCATGATGTGACATACGCTGACTATTCTAAGATGCTCTGCAAGTGCTATGATTCTATAATTGAGAAGATAAAAGAAAAATAGGTAAATTAGGAGATAATTATGTTACAAAAGGGGCCTTGGCTTTACCACCAAGCAATTTTGCTCCCTTTAGGCAACTCCTGACTTTTTCTTTTCAGTTTTTTTTTTTTTTTTTTGGAACAGCATCTCACTGTGTAGTGCAGGCTGGTCTTGAATTCGCTGTGTAGGCCAGGTTGGCCTGGAACTCATGGTGATCCTCCTGCCTCAGTCTCCTGAGCGCTGGGATTACAGGCATGTACCACCTCGCTGGGCTCTACTCCTGAGTTTTTAGGTGAAAGGAAGAGGTCTTCTATGTCAGCAGCAGAATCTTTAGACCAAAATCACTTCCTCTCTTAGGAATGCAGAACCTCTAAAGTTTTTTTTAATTCTAGATGCTATGATACATACTGTACTTACCACAGATGATTTTAAAGTTAGGTTTCTTTAGTACTTTTTTTTTTTTTGTGCTGGGGATCAAATTCAGGGCCTCATGCTTGCAAAGCAAGCACTCTAACCACTGAGCTAAATCCCCAGCCCTTCTTTAATACATTTTAATTGGTTAAATTTACAAAAGGTCCAGAGGGCATTCACTTCTTCAAGAACTCATCAAAGCCGGGCATGGTGACACCCACCTGTAATCTCAGCACTCTGAGGCACTGAGATAGGGGAATTTAGTGCAACGCTGCCTTGAAATGAAAAACGAAAAAAGGGCTGGCAGTGTAGTTTAGAGGAAAGGCCCTGGATCAAATACCTAGTACTAAAGAAAAAGAAGAAGAAAAAGATCTTAGTAGGTCTAAAGTAGGTCTGCCAGGCTGGGGATTTAGCTCAGTGGTTACAGTGCTTGCCTAGCAAGCACAAGGCCCTGAGTTCGATCCCCCGCACCAAAAAAATAAAAAAATAAAAAAAAAAATAAAGTAGGTCTGCCAGTCTTCAAAGGCCAGCAGTGATCTCCCACTTGGTCTTGGTCACCAGCACTGAGAACTATTTATGTGGTTAGTTACTCCAAATCTTTTTCCCACATAGACAAACTCCTTACCAATAGAGACATGTAAAAGAGAAACATAATCCCTATCCTCAGACTAAAGCATAGGCATAAATCCAGTGAGAGTATGGAATAAAAAACATATAAAGAGACATAAAACTAGCTGGGCATGGTGGTGCACGCCTGTAATCCCAGTACTTGGGAGGCTGAGGCAGAAGGATCATCACGAGTTTGAGGCCAGCCTGGGCTACATAGTGAGTTCAAGGCCAGCCTGAACTATAGTAAGACCCTGTCTCAAAAAGAGAACAAACAAAAAAAGACATAAACTAAGAAATTATCAACAAGTTAACAATTAATATGAGGCTGGGGATTTAGCTCAGTGGTTAGGGTGCTTGCCTAGGAAGTGCATGGCCCTGAGTTCGATCCCTGGCACCAAAAAAAAAAAAACCAGTTACTATGAGACATATATATACAAAATAGAACAAGAGAATGTGAGTCGATCACAGAGAGCTTTCTGTAGGAAGGAGTTTTAGAAATCAGGTTTTCAAGGGCAGAAGGACTCTTGACTGGCAGAGAAAAGAGGTGAAGCCTGGAGCCACATTCCAAATCAAAGTTCTCACCTTCCAAGCGTTGGGGGACAGGTTCCCTGTTCACAGGGCTCCGAGCCCCTGATGCCTCCACTGAGTCCAGCTCAGGAGCTCTTCCAAGAAACCCATCTTGTTGGCTACGCTCCGACCGCAGCCTCCTTCCTAATGACAAGTTCCATCGCCAAGGAAGGACGTGCTGTCACAATCAGGAGCACGCTATTAATAGGAACACGGAGAAGAAAGGTGAGTCAGGGAGCTGCCTCCACTTGGCAGTGAGGTTGGAAAGACGTGGATCTGGCCAGAGGCCAGCTGGGGAGATGAGACAACTCTTGCAAGGTCTACAGGTTTCAGTGCTAGCACACAGGACTGCCACGAAGGAGCGAGATCAGTGGTGAAGGAATCACACACGTGGCCCAGCAGATTCAAACACAGCTGGAGACTGGGGACGGTGGCACAAGCCTATAATCCTAGCACTCGGGAAGCTAAGGCAGGAGGATTGCTACAAATTTCAGGCCAGCCAGAACTACGTAGTGAGACTCTATTTCAAACAAACAAACAAAAGCACAGCTGGGAAGGGGAAGAAAAGGACAAGTAGAAAAAAGCTGTTGAGAGATTTTATTTTAAATCCATTTCTCTCTCTTTGTTTTTAAAAAAATTTAAATTATTATTTTCTAAAATTTTATTTATTTATTTATTTATTTTAAGAAAGGGTCTCACTATGTGTTCCAAGCTGGCCTTGGACTCACTATATAGCCAAGGCTGTTCTCAAACTCATGTGAATTCTCCTGCCTCAGCCTCCTCAGTGCTGGTATTACAGGAGTGAGCCACCATGCCTGGCTGAAAAAACATACTTTTATTCAGCACAAATTACTATAAGTAATTTAAATAATTCCAAATCCATGGCTACATAACACATAGATTAATAATAGCTTACACCTACAGTATGATGCTTTAATGTTTCCAAAGTACTTTCACATAAATTGTTTCATGTAAAAAGAATTCTGGTCATATACTCTAATAGAAATTTTTTTTTTTTTTTAAACAGGTTCTTGCTATGTAGTTTAGGCTGGCCTCAAACTCTCAGTAATCCTCCTGCTTCAGCCTCCCGAGTGCTGGGATTATAGATGTACACCACCACACCCAGCAAAAATACTATTTCATATGGAGATGCTCAAGAATGTTGTCACAGGTGCAATTCTACTCCTCAAGTCAGGAACTATTCTTGAGGGGACAAGGCTTTAAAGGAAAAATGAGGGGCTGGATGTTTAGCTCAATGGTAGACCACTTGCCTAGCAAGCACAAGGCCCTGACTTCAATTCCCAGCACCAATAAATAAATAAATAAATAAATGAAGAGGCAGTGAGGAAATTACTCCAGGGCAGGCACCTTGGGAGGCTAGAAAGCAGTGAGACTGGGCTGCCCAAACTCTCATCACTACAAGGTGCAAGCAAACAGAGGAAGGGAGGGCTTCAGAGGAAGACTGCTGGGAGAGCTATTCAACTATGCACAAGAAAACAGGCAGCTATTCTTTCCTCACCGTACAGGTCTACCAATAGTTTAGGAGCTGTGTTAGGATAATAATGATAATTTTTATACATAATAAAAAGACCACTTCGTCTCTTTAGTCTGGTACATACGCTCATTAATTTACCATGTTCACCAGACACGGTTTGTTCAGAATGTTGTTTTTTTCTGGGGGTGGGGTGTTGGCAATCGAACTCAGGGCATTGCACTTGCTAGCAAGAATGTATTTTTTATACTAGTAAAAGAGATAAATGCCAGGCACATTGGCTCTTCCCTGTGGTCCAGTGGGGGCAGTGAGGGGGTGCCGTGTCTCCCCGACAGTACTTCTTTTCCCATCTATGACACAGAAAAGGGTATAATGCCTCGTTCTTTTGGACAACATTCCCTTTTCCAACTCCCTGGCACATACACCCCTAAAAGAAACGCTTTTAGGGGTATTGGGGATTTAGTTCAGTGATAAAGCACTTGCCTGGCAAGCACAAGACTATGAGTTCAATCCCCAGCACCCCCCCCCAAAAAAAAAAGAAGAAAAGAAAAGAAATGCTTTGAGGAACCATTGCTTTTGGCTATGCTCAGTCTCCTTCTAGCAACAAGTTCCAGGCTCAGAAACCAAACAGCTGCCCACACTGGGAAAACCAATCCTAATTCAGTGCCCTGTTGGCCAAAACAAAATAGAGTTTTTCAACTGAGCCAAGGAATGGAAGTCATGACTTGGATTCTAGTCCTAGCTCTACCTTTAACCAACTAGAGGCAACTTTAAGCAAGCCATGTAGCATGGTGGCACACAACTGTGATCCCAGCACGGAGTCTGAGGCAGGAAGATCACAAGTATGAAACCAGCCCAGGTAATTGAGCAATTTAGCAAGATCCTGTTTCAAAATTGAAAATAAAATAAATCAAGTAGGGAAATAAACTTTGTGGAGATGGAAAGGGGATCTGAGGGTGGGGGAAGAAGGAGGGCAGCTGGGCATGGCGGTGCATGCCTGTAATCCCAGCACTGAGGAGGCTGAGGCAGGAGAATTATCATGAGTTTGAGGCCAGCCTGAATTGCATAGAGAGACCCTGTCTCAAAAAAAATAAAAGTAAAAAGGAGCAACACGTGATATGTATATGTACATGGGAATGTGTATTTGTGTGTGTGTGTGTGTGTGTGTATATATACATACACATATGTAGATGATGAGCCAGGCACGGTGGCACATGACTATAATCCCAGCACTTGGGAGACTGAGGCAGGAGGACTGCTGCAAGTTTGAGGCCAGCCTGGACTACACAGTGAGTTCAAGGCCAACCTGGACTACATGGCAAGACCTTGTCCTAAGAAATAAAACAACCTCCATGATGAATATATTCATTATGTATCACAAACATATACTAATAAAGATGTTTAAATAAATACATAAATAAAAACAAAATAAGCAAGCCATGTAATTCTTCTGTAGTTTTGTTTCTTCAACAGTTAAGAAAATGACACCTGCTTTATCTAATATTGCCCTGCAAATCAAATGAAATAATGTAAAAACATACTCAATACTGTTGTCCTCAGATAAAGTATTACTTTTAGCAACAGAAGAGCAAAATATTGTAAATTTACATTGAGGACCCGAGGAAATTTTTTATATTTTCACTAATTTTAAGATACACCTATAATCACACACACAAATAGTATATGTGTGTGTACATATAACTATATACTATATAGCTATAAATACACATATATACTACATGTGTATATAAAGCATACAGTATACTATATAACTACAACACACGTGTATATATATGAAATGTACAAGGTGATGCTTTGCCATACACC
Organism: Hystrix cristata; assembly: GCA_004026905.1. Taxonomy (NCBI): domain Eukaryota; kingdom Metazoa; phylum Chordata; class Mammalia; order Rodentia; family Hystricidae; genus Hystrix; species Hystrix cristata. The sequence continues at coordinate 128,574 of PVJO010001829.1, forward strand.
AAGTTATTACTAGTGATACATTTATCACAGTTATCATTTGTGTATGGGGAAGACACGATCTACTCAGCAAATGAAGTAAACAATACAATAGTAACTACAATCACCATGCCTCACATTCAATCCTCAGAATTTATCTACCTTATAACTCAAAGTTTGTAATCTCTAAACATCTCCCCATTTCCCTCAGCCTCTAACTCCTGACAATAGAGGAAATGTTTGAAAAAGCTTTTTCCTTCTTTTCAATTACTGGAAACCAGGCCGGGTCACAAGGCCGACTGGACACAGGGTAGTAACACTATTGTATCACATTCCTACACTAGCCCACCCATTCCTGCCAGGGGAAAGACTAGCAGCCAGCAACACTATCAGCTTCTTAGTGTCACTGTTTAGGAAGGATAAGACTATCACAGACCAGTATCCAAGAGCAGTGGCCTCAGGATAGCCACTTTAGCTTATAGGTGAAATGAAGTCAGTTTCTTAATGGAAAAGGTGTCTGCCAATCCCCCAGTCAAAATGCTCTCATCTCTCTTGCCTTTCGGCTCCTTCTCCGCTCTCTGCCCATCCCCAATTTCCCTGCGTCTTAGTTTGGAGCAGGCTTTCCTGTGTGTGAAGTGTGAGAGAGGGCCAGCCTGTACACCAAGGGCAAGGATGTAAAGAATGTGAGATTCCTTCACGGAGGGGTGGGAGGGGAAGAGGAGCGGGGAAGGAATGAAAGAGAATGACAAGGCTGCCAGAGACAAGGCAAGGGAGAGCAGCCAAGTTATGGCGTTTTGAGGGCGGAGGTTTAGGTTCCCCGGAATGCTCCCTTCCTCCCCTCCTGGCCCGTCAATCACTGCCCATTTAAACCCCACGTTGTCCCCCGCACCTTCCGCTTTTCCCTTGCCTTCGGCCGGCACAGGCCCTCCTCCCGCACTCCTCAAGGCTCCCCCACCCCAGTGGACCTTTCCCAACAACCCAACCTCTACGGCGCCCTTCTCACCTCCCAACTCCTCCCCAGCGCTGCTCCTAACTTACTCCATATTTCATCTTTACCCCGTCTCCGAACCCCAGTATTTGGAACCCTGGCCTCGGTCCCCCGGGACCTCGCCCCTCCCCTCCCACATCCTCGGTTAGGTGGAAGCTCGCGCAGGCGCAGTACGCACCGCCCTGGACGCGATCTGGACTCTTCCGTACCCGGTCGTGTTGGAGCTGAGGCCGCAGGGGCCACGAAACAGCCCCGGTGCCGGGTCCCAGCCTTTCCCGGGAAGGGAAGGGGAAGGGGAAGGAGGGGTAAGAAGGTTCCGACCACTCGTCGCTGTCGGAGACTTGATCATTTGCCCCGCCTACTGTTGCTACGCAACCCGGCGGAAGCTCGTCGCCAAGCCCCGCCTCTTTTCTACACGCCACGCGACTAGGAGCCGCGGGCCGCGGCCAAGGAGCGTTGGAGGCTAGCTGGGACTCCGCTCTACACCAGAAGTCCTTGTGGTTTTGGACTCTATAGCCATTTGAGAGGAAGTTCTCTATGTTCTTCGCGGCGTGAATGAGCAAGGCGAACCTAGAGTTGACAGCCCCTTCGCTTTGAAGGGGCGCACGTGTGGTGTGTTCCAGAGCTGCTGCGGAGCAGTGTAATATCGTCGCTGGGCAGCTGTGTGACCTGCCATCCTCCCTGCCCCTCTCAGTTTCCAGAGCCTCCCGACCATGTGACTCATGGTCTTGGGAATGGGTTCTGGAGTTCACAAGGAGGCGGGGGGGTGGGGAGTGGCGGGGGAGTGTCACCGCAAAGCTAGGTGCTGCCCGGATTGGTCGCCCCTCTCCCAGCCACCCTTCTGCCATATCCACTGTGACCCTACAAACAGTCTTAGAGTGCCCTGAAACACCAAGGGGAGAGAAGGGGGAGAGGCGCCCCTGGTTTGATTGCCTTAGGTGGCAGCACTGTGGTTGGGGATGTGGGCAGGAAAGAGAACCTGGGTTCCGAGGGAAGTTATGGTGGAGCCTAAAGCTCTGTGAGAATGTAAGAGATTAATTAAGCAAGCCAGGGAATTACAATTACACGACCTCTTAGGCTAACCTGGTATTAAATAGTATTTGTTACGGATATGCATTAAGCAAATTGTAATGCACATTAGTATAGCTTTATGTTATTGGTTTATATATAATAGTACAGAGCTAGCTGCCTTTTGTTCACAATCCGACAGGTCCCAAAGGAAACTAAATAGGGCAATCTATCTTTCGTCGTCTAAGGGGATTCAGAGATCTGATGAGAGAAGGGCAGTAGGACAAGTGCCTTACGAACTAATGAGAAGGACAAATGCAAATAAATGTCCTTTATGTCCCTGGCTCCATTTCTTCCAAAGGAGGAGAGGAGGAGTCTGCCTATTGTCTGTCTAGTGTGAATGCCACTTGTCCACGAAGCCCTGACCGACCTGGGCAGTGCATTAAAGATGAAGACTCCCCTAAATCAGGAATAAAGAAGAGGCTTAGAGCAAGTGAGAGAAGAGGAAACTGGTATTTATAAGTGCCTGTCTTGTCCTAGACATGGCTTTTTATATAACTTGTTTGAGGGGGTTGGTTTGTTTTTTGTGAGGCGAATGTGATACCCACTACACTACGGAAACCCGTTGGTTTTTTTGTTTTCTTTTGAGACAGAGCCTCTCTATGTAGTGCAAGCTGGCCTTGAACTCACTAATTAGCCCAGGCTGGCCTCGAGCTAGCGGCGATCCTCCTGCCTCAGCCTCCAGAGTGCTGGAATTACGGGCGTGAGCCACCACACTCGACTTATCTTTTTTCCTCTGTAAAATAGAATTACATATTTAAGAATTGTCAGGAAAAAAGTGAAGTGCTGATCTGGGATTCAAACTTGTCTTCTGAGTTCCAAAGTCCTTGGTCCTTTCCCACTGCGTCACTACTTGGGGAGAAAACCAGAGCCTAAATGTATTCTTCTCCGCCAGTGAAGAAAAATGGTGCCTGCGGCGCCCCCTTGTGGCATAGCTCTCCCCTTACGGAGCCAATCGTCTCCCAGGCTCCTTTAATACCCGAAATCCGCCCCATCGCGGCTCGTGAATCTCCGAGTCCGATTGGCTGGGCGGAAGACCAGCGGCTGGACGTGGCGCGCGCCCGGGTGGTTCTGATTGGCCAGAGGAGGTCACGAGGGAAACAGAGAACGTCCGCAATCCGGCGTTCCACCGGGCAGCATCCGGTGGTAGCAGGGCCTGTGGCTCCCCCTGCGGGCGGCTCAGCGGCGTGCACAGTCCAGCCGGCTGACTGGGTGGGTGGTGGGCAGTGGGTGGGGGAGGAAATGGATCAAGCCTCGGGTCTTTCGGATGAGGGTTCGGGAAGATCCGGCCAGTAAGAGTCCGTTCCCTGGCTCTGCACCGGAGTCTCACTGCTGTCTCCGTCGGCTCCCTACTTAGAAGCGGGAGACTGAAAGAGCATCCCGACAGGGGGCCTTCTAGCCCCGAAGTATCCCACCCGGAGACCCCCAAATTATAATCTTGAAGTTCGAGGCCCCCAGGGAAGTTCGCTTCTAACCTTCTAGAAGGCTAGAGGGGCCGAGGCTGCTCCATCCCAGCCCGGTGTGGCATGTAGGCCTTGGAAAGCGGAGCATGGGAGCAAAGGCTCTCAGCCTTGAGCCTTCCATCCCCTGTTCCCCCTTCCAGTGGGGTACCGAGGCTCGGGCAGCATGACTACGGAGACCTTCGTGAAGGACATCAAGCCCGGACTCAAGAATCTGAACCTTATCTTCATTGTGCTGGAGACAGGTGGCTATGCTGGGGCAGCGTGTTCCCGCGGTGTGGCGTGGCGTGGGGTGGATCGGGAGGAGGAGAATACCTTCTGCATTCCTGACTTGCTCCAGGTGATGGCAGGATGTGCCCCAAGACACTGCACACTCCCCGTTTGTCTTAGGTCCCGGCACCAGCACCCACACCGCGACTTGCAGTCCGGTAGAACACAGATAAAACTCTTGGCAGACGGAGGCCTCCAGTGCCACGCGGGTCTCTTTCCACTCAAGGCCCTCTCCATGGTGCTGGCCCCTCCACTACCAACACACGCACGGTCACACACACACACCCCTTCTGCCCCACAGATTGGGCATACGGCTTTTACCTCATCCCACCAATGCCCAGATTTCATCCTTCTGACTGCTACCACCCCCATTTGTCTGACCATCTTCCTACTCTCATTTACCTGTTCACTCCAGGCAGAGTGACCAAGACAAAGGACGGGCACGAGGTTCGGACCTGCAAAGTGGCTGACAAAACGGGCAGCATCAATATTTCTGTCTGGGACGACGTGGGCAACCTGATCCAACCTGGGGATATCATCCGACTCACTAAAGGGTCAGGCGGCTGGTGATTCCTGCTAACCAAGGGCAGCAACAGTCAAGAGGGGTGGGATTAGAAGTCCCCATAACTCTCCTGGGGACTCAGAATCTTGCTCTTTTCCCCCACAGGTATGCTTCAGTGTTCAAAGGTTGTCTGACCCTGTACACTGGCCGTGGGGGTGATCTGCAGAAGATTGGAGAGTAAGTGCTGTCTTGAGGATTGGGATGAAGCAGTAGCAGCCCAAGGGGAGAAAGTTAAGGCTTGCAAGGAGGAAGCATAAGAGTGTGCATTCCACACCCTGCATCTGGACTTTCCATGAGACCTTCAGCAGTGGCCTGGAGGATGTGTTCAAGGATGTTTTCTCCCTTTGCAGATTCTGCATGGTTTATTCGGAGGTTCCTAACTTCAGTGAGCCCAACCCAGAGTACAGCACCCAGCAGGCACCCAACAAAGCTGTGAGTGTACTGGTCTGATTGTGGGGAAGGAGGGCAGAGGAAGTGAAGGAACATGGTGGCCAGCAGGGTCTAAGAATATGCCTGTGCCTTCAGGTGCAGAACGACAGCAGCCCTACGGCCCCCCAGGCTGCCAGTGGCCCCCCTGCAGTCTCTCCAGGTAAATCTGTTCCCTTCCATTCCGCAGTCCCTCTAGTTCTCCTACTATACCCAGCCTGGAAAGATGCATTTCCCCAATCTTTTGTCCAAGCCTCTCTTTTCTCAGTATATTCCACCTCCACCCCACCATCAAATTCTACTCTCTGTGACCTCGTTTTCGATGCATTTTGTAAGTCGCTGTGGTGAAAAGATGTTCTTGGGGCTTTTTTTGTTTGGTTTTTTTTTATTGTTTTTTTTTTAATTGTTGTTTTTTGTTGTTGTTGTTTTTTGGTTTTTTGAGATGGAGTCTCGCTATATAGTCCAGGCTGGTCTTGAGCTCACTGTGTAGCCCAGGGTGGCCTCGAACTCATGGCGGTCTTCCTGCCTCTGCCTCCCAAGTGCTAGGATGGCAGGCATGTGCCACCATGCCCAGCATGGTAAAAAGAGATGTGGACTTGTTTCAATCATTGATAGAGCTCCTTTTGTCACTACTGCTCACATCAAAAAAAGAACAATTTCTCTTCTCCACATGTGGCAAATGAATATTAGCGGCAAATAGGCTTACATGTACCTTAAGAATATTTTCAGAAGTTCCTGATAAAATAAAAATGGGATGAATTTGTAGCTCAGTGTGAAGGCCCCAGGTTTAAACACCAGTACAGCAGTGCTCGCTTCAACAGCACATATACTAAACACCAGTACTGCAAAAAACTTATTAATTTTTTAAAAAGTTATATTTTTAAAATTCCTTATAACAGATCTCAGCCGGGGGTGATGGCACAGGCCTGTGATCCCAGTACTGGGGAGGCAGAGGCAGGAGGATTGCCATGAGTTTGAGTCCAGCCTGGGCTACATAGTAGCTCAAGGCCAGCCTGAACTACACAGAGAGACCCTGTCTTTATTTAAAAAAAAAAAAAAAAAAAAAAACTAAAAAAAAGAAAAAGGCCCTGAGTTTGATCCCCAACACCAAAAACAAAACAAAACAGACAAAAAAGAAAACCCTCACTTTATATTAAATAGATAGATAGATATAAATATACATGATCATGCATCCTTTGATGTGAAGACATTCTGAGAAATGTGTCATTAGGTGATTTCCTCAGGGTGTGAACATCATAGTATGTACTTACGCAACTTTAGAGGGTATAGCCTGCTATGATATGTATGCCTACACTATGATACAGTCTATTGTTATTTTTTTAACTAGTACATATTTGTGATACAAAATGGTGAATTGGTACATATACATACTGTATCATAATTCTTACTCCCCTCCTTCTCCCTTCCCTCTCATCTCCCCCATCCCTAGGTCCCTTTCATCTCCCTCTTCACCTCCACTCCACAAACTGTCTTCCTTATTTCTTATCCTTAAAAAAATTTTTTTTTGTTAAAAAAGATACAGGCCAACGCCTGTAATCCCAGCACTCTGGGAGGCTGAGCTAGGAGGATCCAAGTTTGAGGCCAACCTGGGCAACTTGGCAATTTAGGAAGATTCTACCTCAAAATAAAATATAAAAGAGGGCTACAGATGTAGCTCAGTGCGAAGGCCCCGGGTTCAATCCCCGGTACAAAAAAAGAAAGAAAGAAAGAAAGAAAAAACCTAAGACACAATCTTAGCCTAGGCCTCCACAGGGTCAGGATCATCAGCATCACTGTTTTATGTCTCCACGTCTTGTCCACTGGAAGGCCTCGGGCAGTAACACACAGGGAGACATTATCTCACGTAACAGTATCCTCCTCCAGAATATTTCCTGCAGGACCTGCCTGGGCCTGTTTTATGGTTAACTTTTTTCTAAGTAGAAAGAGTATACTCTGAAATAACAATAAAAAGCATAGTATAGTAAATACATAAGCCAGTAACAGTCATTCATTATCATTATCAAGTATTATGTACTGTACACAATTATATGTGCTATACTTTTATACCACTGGCAGCTCAACAGGTTGCACTGGCATCACAATAAACACATCTGTGATGCATCACTGTGGCCATAGTATCAGTGAGTGGGAATTTTTCAGCTTCATTATAATCTTATAGAACTACCATCATATCTGTGGTCCATTGCTGGCTGACATGTTATGTGATGCGTCACTGTATGTATATACCTCCTATTGTTTCTAGCTCTGTAGAAACCCTGATAATGTAATCGTGAACTAACACCATTTCATTCCAGCACAAAAATTAGCATTTGTATTTCCAACAAAAAGTATGACTCTTGAGACTAGGAGTATAGCTCAATGGTAAGGCCCTGGGCTCAGTCCCTAGCACCAAAAGAGAGAGGGAGAGACAGAGAGAGAGAGAGAGAGAGAGAAGAAATATGACTATTGCATATTTTCAGGTGTCCGTGACTCCATCACTTACATTTGGCAGGTAGCACTGGGGATTGAACCCAGGCCTTTCGCATTGAGCTATATATCCAGCCCTTATTTATTTTGAGACTGGTTCTCACTAAGTCACTAAGTTGTCCAGGCTGGGCTCAAACTTGCAGTCCTCCCGCCTTAACAAAAATACTTTTAATAAAGTAAGTCTAAACCTGTTTGGCCCTAAATTTCATTAGCTGCCTATTTATTCACTTTGTCATCTGCTAACAGAAAAAAACTTTTGTTTTTTGTTTTGTTTTGTTTTGATTTGTTTTTTTAAGATAGTAGTTCAGGCCACCCTTGAACTCACAGTGATCCTCCTGCTTCTGCCTCCCAAGTGCTAGGATTATAAGCATATACCACCACGTCCCGCTAGAAAAAGTTTAATAAAAAATGTGGATGGCATAAAAATTTAACATTGACTTCTGTACATCCAGCATTTTCTGTGACTTGAAAAAAAAGACATTCTTCAGTTCAGGCTACAGATAATCTTACTCCGTTCAAGCAGCAAGTTTCCATAGGGAGAAGCTGTGCACTAACCCATAAACTGAGTTTAGAGTTTGTAGTTCCCTCTGTTTGACAGAGGCAGGGCTCTGCCTTTATTTAACAAGCATTTATGAAGCATCTACTAGGTGCCAAGAAATAAAGCACAGCACCTGCCTTTAAGGGCTTGTATTCTATGCAAGAGACAGGTACAGAATGATTCTAATATGTTGTGTTAGGTGCAGTGATAGTGAGGTGCACAGTTACAGGGGCTCAGAGAAGTCACCTCACATACCTAGTCCCACTCCAACTCTTAGTATATGTGCAGGTAGCTGGCCTGTTGCTCTGGTAGTGCTCCCCCAGCACGCAGGAGGCTATAGTGGCACTACGCCTCCATCCCCAGCACCATACTTAATTAATGAACTAGTTAAATGTGCCTTATTATCTTTTGAGGGATAGCAGTTATAATAAGTTTTTGCTTATATTTTCTAAAATAAGGATATATTGTTGTGATACACACATACACATGATTTTTAAATTTTTTTAAGCTCCCACTTTTTTTTTTAAAATTTTTTTACAGTACGGGGGAACTGAACCCAGAGCCTCACATAAGCTAGGCACACACTTTAACTGAACAGCATCCCAGCCCCCCTTCCTTTTACATTTTAATGTAGAAACTGAAAGCCCTTCCTCTGTCACATTCTTCTCCAGTTTTGTTTTTTTTTTGTTGTTTTTTTTTTTTCTTCTCCAGTTTTACAGTCACCTTGGTCAGGGGGTGTTTTGTCAGAGGTGCTCAAGTTTTGAACTGAACAGCTAATTCTAGGTCTTTCAGTGATTCAGAGATGAATAAGGGAAAATTTTCTTACTAGTGTTCACGTAGCCATTTCCAAAATGATCAAGACTTCTCTGAGGCCCCGTTCATACCTGCAACCTCATGTTCTTTTGTACTCGGTCCAGTCGCTGTCAGGGTGTAGTTGTGCATAGCAAAGACTGTGTCACTCTTTGGGGTGTGGAGGCGGGCCTTAGAGAGCAACCGCTGTCCTACCTGAACTGGCTAATTCTGTGTTTCTTCTACCACAGCTTCTGAGAGCCAGAACGGGAATGGACTGAGCGCCCCACCAGGTCCTGGTGGTGGCCCACACCCCCCTCACACTCCTTCCCACCCGCCCAGCACCCGAATTACTCGAAGCCAGCCCAACCACACACCAGCTGGCCCTCCTGGCTCCTCCAGCAACCCTGTCAGTAACGGCAAAGAAACCCGCAGGAGCAGCAAGAGATAGCAAGACACTCTTCTTTCCCTCTTGCCACCAACCACAACCCAGGTGTCTCTGCCAGAGAACCAGACAGCTTCCCCTGGGCTGCTGGCTTTGGGATTGGGGATCAGGCTAACAGTATTTTAGCCACTAAACTTCCCTAAAGGGATGGTAAGCAGTGGCCTTATCCACCCAAAGCCCATACTTCACTTGTCCAGCTGAAGCTGCCTGTCCTGTAGGATTCAGGGCTCTCTGCCAGCCCTCCTTCCTCTTTAGAAACACAGTTACAGTCTCTTTCTGAAGTATGTGTGATATGAGAATCTAATTGAAATCCCTCCTAATAAATGTTACCACTCTGTACTGGACTCTTCTTTTTTTTGGGAAGTGGAAGAGATTAGCAGCCAGGCACATAGGATGATGTGGTGTCCCTAGGAAGTGACACCCTAGGATTGGTGTCCCTAGGAGACAGGTAACCGGCAAGAAGGACTAGGCAAAGCAAGCCTGGCCCTTTAAGGGAGTTCCCCTCCCATGCTCCCTCCCTGCAGGTGACCCTTGCCCCCCTGCCTGCCACAAGAAGGCTGGGTCCCCTTTCCTCTGGGCGTCCTTCCTATCTCCTGCGATCGATCAGGTAATGCCAGCCTCGACCCCCTGGACCAATTGCCCCAATCAGACTTTGCTCCACTGATTCTAAGCCAGATCAGACATCTGAGGGAGGCCTAGTACTTGCTTCCCTTCTCCAGCAGGGCTCCCCCTTTCTTGGTCATCATTCCCATGAGTCTCAGAGTGCTGGCTCTTTTGCTTCCTGGGTGAAGAATTGCTAAGAATAGTTTCTTCCTCACTCATGCATCTTGCCCAGCGTAGGGACACCTAGGTCCAGCTTTCCCAGGGAACGTGGGGATAGGGTTGGAGACAGGAAGCTCAGTGCCAAAGGTAAGGTGTGTGGAGTGGGAGTGTATACAGGAAAATGTTAAAGTGGTACTAACTGGGTTAAGGCTAGAGAAAAAAAAGTTCTGGGTTGTTTTTTTTTTTGAGACAGGATCTCAGTATGTACTTTAGGCTGTCCTTGAATTCACTATGTAGCCCAGGCTGGCCTCACACTCACAGCGATCCACCTGCCTCAGCCTCCCAAATGCTGGGATAACAGGTGTGTGCCACCACGCCCAGTGGGCTAGGAATAAATCATTCAAGAGGAAAAAACTGGGCACAGGTTCTTAGCCATGTGTCTTTCTCAAGGCAAAGGGTGTCCCTCACTTGGGGCCCAGAATACACTGACCTCTGACCCCTAACCTAGAGATGGGTTAACCATTAACTCTCTCCTGTGAACCTTCCCACACTAGCCCCGCCCCTGGCCCCACCCCAAGCAGGTGGGCTAGAAGAGGGAGCATGTCCACCTCAGCCCTCAGATGTGGCCTCCATTGCACCTGGAAACTTAGCTGGCTTCCCACTCCCTGACTCAGGAACCTTTTAATGACCACAGCAAGGCCTGCTGGAGACCTGGGGTGACAGCTGTCACGTTGCCAGTAACGCGAGGCCTGAGAAATGAGGTGGGGTGGAGAGTTGGGGCCAGGTTGAGGGGTAGAGTATGGGGGACTGGGGATGGATGGTCAGCTCAATGGGGCTCTGGGTCAGGAAGGTGCTCAAGGACTGGCAAAAACTAGGCTACTCCAGAGGAGGCAGTGGGGCAGGAGGCAAGAGGCGCAAGCAGGGGCTGCTGCTGGGCTCAGGAAGTTAGCAGGTACAAGGAGTGAAGGTTCTCCCTGCTGCTGGGCTGGAGAGCAGAGCAGTGGCCCTGACCCTTTCCTCCTTGTTCTTCCAGGGCCTGGTCTTCAGAATGTTCCAGGAGAAATAAAAGCCAGAACCAAAGCCTCTAACCTATTGCCCCCAAAGATGGGGCCCCTGGCACAGAATCTGGTGGCTGGTCTGTGCATGGGGGTGGTCTTGGGCTGGGTAGGGGGTTCAGTCCTGAACCTGGGCCCTGCTGAGCAGGAGCAGAACCATTACCTGGCCCAGCTGTTTGGCCAGTATGGAGAGAACGGGACCCTGACTGCAAGGGGCCTGGCCCGGCTTCTCCACAGCCTGGGGCTGGGCCGAGTTCAGGGGATTCGCCTGGGACGCCATGGGCCTCCAACTGGTCGTGTTACACCCCCCTCTGGAGACAACCTCACACACAGGTACTAAGCCCTCCCTACCCTCAAATGCCATGTTCCCCAGCTCTGCTCAGGGCTTAGATCAGATGCCTACTGCTGGCTTCTTAAAACAAGATCCCTGAATTACAGATTCTTCAGAACCAACTCCTCAGTAACCTTCCTGCCGCTATTGTTTTTTTTTGTTTTTTTTTTTTGGTGCTGGGAATTGACTCCATTGTCTTCTAAGTCTCTCCTCCTCCAAATCCCCAGGCCCTTAAATTGCTTACTCTTAGTCCCAATGTCTAAAGTCTCCAGGCTGACTTGGCTCCCAATTGGAGCATTTCTGGCCTTTCCCCTCACCCCTGCAGCCCCTATTCCTAGGCCCTCCTATAAATTAACAGCTTTCAGATCTTCTAGGAGTGACGTGCCATGGTTTCTGGGTCCCAGGAACTCCAGACAGTGGCTGGTCCTCCTTCCCCATAGCCTCCCAGGGAACGTCTCAAGGCGGGTGTGTGAGGGTGTGAGTGAATCTGACTTGTTATCTCATCCCTTCCAGGCTGCAGGACCCTGAGCTGAGTGTGGATATTTGGGCAAGGATGCATCTGGATCCCTCTGGGTGGGGTGACCTGGAGGAGTCAAAGTCCCCCCACCTACCCCAGGGGGCAGCCCCCCCCGGCCTAGACCTCTTTCACAGGCTTCTGCTGCTGGACCATTCATTGGCTGACCATCTGAATGAGGATGTGAGTCTGAAATGTTTATAGAATCACAGTGATTTAAAATTCCAAACCAGGCTTGGTGGCCCATGCCTGTATTCACTTATAATTAAGGCACGTAACTGTAAGAACCATGTCTCCAGTCCTTGATGTACCTACCAGTGTGAGCAAAGGGAAACCTGGGAGAAACCCAGGAGTCCATGTAATGGAAGGACGGGTGAAAGATCTGCATCATAGTTTCTTGTGACTCCCTAATGTGTGATCCTCTCAACTCCCCAGTGTCTAAATGGCTCTCAGCTCCTGGTCAATTTCGGCCTGAGCCCTGCTGCTCCTCTGACCCCAAGACAGTTTGCTCTGCTGTGCCCTGCCCTGCTTTACCAGATCGACAGCCGTGTCTGCACCCAAGTCTCAGCCCCAGCACCTCCAGGAGAACTACTACCTGGTCAGTGGGTGCGAGCAGGGTGGGAGCACCTTGAGTCCTGCTAGGGAGTGGGTAACATGCCAAGGAAAGGAATTCACTGGGGCCGTGGCTCCCTTGCTTCATATCTCTGCCCCACCTTGTCTCTGGGACCAGCCCTGGCCTAACTTCTCCTGATTCTCTCTAGCTCTGCTTCATAGTGCCCTGGCAGTCCTGTTGCTCAGCCTCCCTGCTCCCTTCTCCCTGCTCCTGCTGCGGCTCCTGGGACCTCGTCTGTTGCGGCCCCTGCTGGGCTTCCTGGGGGCCCTGGCCGTAGGCACTCTCTGTGGGGATGCACTGCTCCACCTGCTGCCACATGTACGTGAAGTCCCTTCCTTGAACTCCTGACCCAGTGGTGGCTGGTGGCCAGCCTCCTGGATCCCAGGTGTTCCTGGCTGAAGGGCATCCTCTCCCCCTTTCTGCTAGCCCAGTATCCCACTCCCCGACCTCTGGCTTCAGCCCAGAGCTGCCTCCCAGCACAGTATGAGTGAAGACCAGTGACCTCCCACATGGAAGGGGGGTGCTGCTAGGTATAGGGGCTTCCAGGGTCTGCCCTGACCTCCTCTCTGCCAGGCACAAGGAAGGCAACATGTGGGACCCAGTGGGCGACCAGAGGAGGATCTGTGTCCAGGGCTATCGGTGCTTGGAGGCCTCTTCCTGCTCTTCATGCTGGAGAACGTGCTAGGGCTTTTGCGGCATAGAAACCTCAGGCCAGTGAGTGACACCCTTTTCTCCTCCACTTGCTGAGACCAGAGTCCCAGCCAAGAACTGCCTAAACAAGCCAGGAGGGGCAGCATGTGCTCCTGCATCTTGGATATTTGCTTGATGTTTGATGTAGGACCTGTCCTCTAACAGAGTGGGCAGGGGCACCTTAGCATAGACCAGGACTTCTGGTTCCTCTCCCAAGCTCAAGTCAACAAGAGGCAGAGGGAAGTGCCAACCTGGGAAGAGGGTGGAGGCCAAAGGACATCTCCCGGTGCCAGAAGTGGGACCAGGTGTTCATTTTCCCAGCCGGCGGCCTGGCCTCCCCTCAGCCCTGGGCTCTGCTGCCTCCTCCACCAGGAGGGATACCCTCCTATTTCAGAGATGCTGCAGACAAAAGAGACGAGATCTCAGAACACCAAACCTGGACCCCGAAGACAGCACTGGGATGGCCCTTTGGCCCCAGCAGGCAGTTCCAGGTGACGAGAGAAGAAAGTGAGGATTAGGCCCCTGGCCCACAGTCCTCACTCACCTGCAGCTCCCAACGCTTGTCCTTGTTCTTCCTGCAGAACCAGGGGCTCAGGGCCAGAGGGAGCAGCACAGCCAGTCTCCACCAACACCAGCCCCTCCTGGGCACCAAGACCACAGTCACGGGCACCAGGGTGGTGGTGGTGCCAACATCACGTGGATGGTCCTCCTGGGAGATGGTCTGCACAACCTCACTGACGGGCTGGCCATAGGTGTGAAGGGAGGAGCGGCAGGAGGCTGGTCCCAGGAGGCTAGGGCCCTTGTTCTTTGCTGGGGGCAGGAGAGGGTTGCTGGGAGGTGAGAGATGAGCGGACCCGGGCACCATCCTCAACGGAGCCTCTTCTGGACTGAACCTCCCATCCACTGCCCACAGGTGCTGCCTTCTCCGATGGCCTCTCCAGCGGCCTCAGCACCACCCTGGCAGTCTTCTGCCATGAGCTGCCCCATGAACTGGGTAGGAATGGCACAAGTGGTGGACTCTAGACCAGAGATCTCCAAGGGGTACAACTTGGGAGGCTGGTGGGGAACACAGGTAAAGGTCAGCCCTGGCTTCTTCCCTCCTACCCTATCCTGTCCCCAACAGGTGACTTTGCAATGCTGCTCCAGGCAGGTCTGTCTTTTCGGAGGCTGCTGCTGCTGAGCCTTGTGTCTGGAGCCTTGGGACTGGCGGGTGCAGCCCTGGGGGTGGGGCTCAGCTTGGGCCCTGTCCCCCTTACTCCATGGGTGTTGGGGGTCACTGCTGGGGTCTTCCTCTATGTGGCCCTCGTGGACATGGTGAGAGATGTGGGGAAGACCAGAGAAATCAAAGGAAGTGGGGAGGTGGGTCTGGAGGGGAGGGGAGTATTCGTTCCTCCACATCCACTACCAGGTCCTGGAGGGTGCTGGCCCACAGGCCCACCAAAGTCTGACAAGGGACCACGGTGTTCGGGTGGGGGCTGATTCTGGCACCTCCTTCTCAGGTTAAGAGGTCACAAGAAAAGCCAGAATCCTAACATTATTCTTTTCTTCCAGCTACCAGCCCTGCTTCGTCCTCCTGAGCCCCTGCCTATGCTCCATGTGCTACTGCAGGGGCTGGGGCTGCTGTTGGGGGGCAGCCTCATGCTTAGCATAGCCCTGCTGGAGGAGCGGCTCTTGCCCCTGGTCCCTGATGGCTGACAGGGGCCAGTGGCAAGGGGTCCAGAGTGCCCTTCCTTCCCCCCAACCACAGGAATGGAGGCGGGACACAGGGCCAGTAGGAGCAATAGGATTTTAATAAACAGAACCCATCCCAAAGCCATGACTACGACAGTTGTACTTGCACCAAAACAGCATAGAAAACCAGGGTGTGGTGGGAGGGCTCAAAGCAGGTTGGGGAAGGACATGAGTAGGGGCCTGGAGGGGGCGGGGCAGGGTGCATCAATCTTCTGGGAGAGCATTGTGCTTTAGCCCAGGGAGGAGGGGAGGGGTGGGGTGAATGCACCAAGGTCCCCACTTTTTCCTATTGCCCTCAGCACCCTGGGGATGCAGGCATCTGGGCAGATCTGCCCTTTATTGCTACCCACCAGCACTAAACACCCCCAACCCCAACACTAGCACCACAGGTGGATCCAGGGCAGGGGAAGGGCAGGAATGGGGAAATTGCTTAGAGAAAGATTCAACTAGAATCCAGTGAATTGTGCTCAGTTCTCTTTACTTCCTACAACCGAGTACATGGGTCACAGGATGGAGGGTGCAACAGGACATGAAACATGCCCCTCCGTGCCCCCGACACACCTGCACACAGGATGGAGGTATCTGCAGCATCACAGGTCATGCAGGGCATGGGGAAGGGGAGGTTCACACACACATAGATGCCCACAGTGGGTACCAGACAGAGAACACCCCTGAATATACACAGCTGTACACGGGGAACCCCCAGGTCCCCACCCCAACCCTCTCCCCTGTCTTGCCATCCCCCAGGCAGGGGAACTGTATTGCTTTGAGAGAGCCACCCTGGGGGCTGCTCTGCCAGGCACCCTCCCCTCCCACCCTCCCCATTTTGGCACATCTGCAAGATACATGGCAGCGAGAGTAGGCACCCTCCCTCCCAGGCTTCCGTGGCTTGGAGTTGAGGAAGAGGGTAGGAGACTTCAACCTCCATCTTTCCCCTAGCCCTTCCCGAACCCCTGCCAAACCCACTCCAGCCAGAACCCACCCCACCCCCCAAACACACACATACAAAGCTGAGCTATCCAGGAATACAAGCGGAACAAGGAGATTGTCCGGGATGGGAGCAGAGGCAGTGGGGAAAGACTGGAAGCAGAGACCCCACCCTGGCGTGGGGTAAGACTGGCACAACAGCTACTTTAGTGCAATTGGAGAGGGTGCCCAGAGTGAGGGTGGAGATGGGAGGGAAGGCTCTCCCCACCTTCCCTGGGGCAGTCAGGCTTGCAGACTCCTCAGAGAAAGGGCCTAACAGGAGTGAGCAAGGGCCGAGGGCAGATCCTCTCGTCACCTGCCACCCTCTGCCCTCCCAAATGCAGTGACAGTGTCCCCCTCTCACCTACATGGGCAACAGCAGCCTCAGAATCAGTACCTTCAAGTAATTCAAAGAGCAGACCCTCCCCACCCCAGCTCCCTCCCATCTCTGGGATTTGGTCGCTTCTCTAGGGGTTGGGTTGGGAGGAGGGAGGCCCCAAGTCAGACCCGTCCCTCTCTACCTCCCTCTTCCCAGACCACTGGGCTTGGTCCTCAAAGATTCCTCACCTCCGCCCCTGCCCAGCCTGGGCCGAGGCCACGGAGGGCTGGAGCCACCATAATTAGAGGGGAAGGGGCTGCTCTGCTCCTTATCCCTCCTTTCTAAAAGGTAGGGTTCAAACTCAGCGGGATGGGGCCCATACTGGTCCGCCCCAGGAGCAAGGGTTTCTGGGCTAGGGTCTGTAAGGCTATTTTCCTTTGCGGTGGGAGGGGAGACGGGGAATGAACACTGGGTGTGGGGAGAGGGTGACGGATGGCTGAGAAGGAAGGAGGAAGGGGCCTCCCCGCTGGAGCACAGTCACTGGAGTCATCTCAACGAGGAAACACTCATGTGCGTAAGATACAGAGTGTGCCTACTCCCGGCCCTGCCAGCCTGGCCCCACCCCACCTCTCAGGACCCCTTCCAAGACCGCAGAGAAGGTTTTGGGGGTACAGTTGTAGAACTGTTCACTCTGGCCCCACCCACCCCACCCCCAGCCTCTTCTCCCCTTCTAAGTCCAGGGAGTAAGAAGGTGCTCGGGTGGGCAGACAGCGGTGGAAACAGTATTGAGTTTTCCTTTGGTTACATATTGAAGGCAAAGGTGAGCTGGACTTACAGTCAAAACGGATAGGGGTGAGGAAGGAAGAGGGGCCATGGCTGGGGTTGGAGAGAGAGGCAGGCCCTCCTCAGCCCCTCCACCCCAAGGAACACATGTCTACCTGGGGTGGCAGTCCCTCAGTCTCATCTCTCCCACCCCCCACAGCACCAAACAAAAGGAGAAGCCCCCTCCCCCAGGGGCTGCTCCCCACCCCAACCTGGGCTGTACATTCAGTGGTTTTCAGCAGTCCTATGGCTCAGGGGGCCACGGGATGGGGGAGGTGGCCCATCAGTCTCAGCTGGACAGTGGCAGTGACCCGGCTCTGTCGGTCTATTCTGGGACCCACAGTTTGTGCCATTTGTTTTTCTGAAGTATAGTACACAACCCTACCAAAGCCACCGCCCAATCAGAAACATCCCCCAAAAATCAGAAATTAAAAACTGGCTCTTTTCATCTCGCCCTCTGATTCACAAGTCTGTCTCCTATGTAGCCCTCACTCTGTCTCCTTTGCTGGGACCTAGGGCTGCTCCCAGGGTCCTCACTCCAAATAGGCCTTTTCACAAAAGTGCTTATTACTTGAAGCAAGTGCTTTAGAGCTGCAATGGGGAGAGGGGGAGGGGAGGGGCAGGCAAAGGGAAGGAGGTGCTTCCTCCCCCAAGCTACCCCCGTGTAAGACTGGGGGGCATTCTGCCTGTTTTACTTCTCCACACCCGTTTAAGTCAAAGAGGTTTAAAAAAAAATCTTAACATTAAAATAAATATGCAGTGGCCATGAAAATGGTCAAAATGCTTCAAAAAACACTAGGGGCTGGGGAGCCCGGGGTGGGGTGTGGGATTTCCTTTGGCATAAGGAGAGGAGGCTGCCCGCCCTCCAGGTCTCCTCACAGCCACATGAGGAGGGACAGAGGACCCCCCCACCTCCCCAGCACTGCTGACAATGTGCTGAGGGGCAGCAGGGAACAGACAGCCACCAGAAATCTCATCTAGCAAAACAAAACAATGGCGCTCCTGACAAATACTCAGATTCTTCCTGTCGCCGCCAAGCATTGATAAAGGAGAACACGACTGATACCCCGAGTCATCCCCAGAGAACCCATCTCCCCGCTCCCCGTGCCCCCTACCACCTAATTCCCAGCACCAAAATGAGGGGGGGGTGGAATGGGAAGATTTTAGGAAAAAGAACTGAAGTAGGGGGCAAGCTTTGCAGAACCAGCAGGGTTGGGGTGGGGGCGGCAGCCCTTAAGAGAGGTCACATTGATTGTCGCATAGGGGAGGACAAGGTATGAAGGGAGGTGGGCAAGAGGGGCGTTGCAAGGCCCTTTGGCTTGAAAACAAAAATAAAAACTAAAAGCTGCACAATCCTTCTCACCAACAACGGTCATTTGGAAGCCTTGAAATGGTTTAGGATCTGAGAGTTGGGGGAAGCAAGACACAGAGAGATGAGAGATACAAAGGAACTATGAAAAAAATCAAGGACTTGGACAAACAGCCCAGGCTTCAGGGAACCAGGATGAGGTACGGTTAAGGGTATCTGTGGGGAGGGAGGCATCCCTAGGATGGGCCCTCTCCCCTCAACCCACCCTTGGCAAGGGTGGCAAGACATTCAAGGGACACAACTGAAAAAATGGGTAAGAATTGAATAGAGCAAGCTTGGTAGGGAAAGGAGGCTGAGGGATCCCCAGGGGAGACCCCTTGTACTGTGTAAACGAAGCCTGTCCAGTTCTCAGGGGACAATACTGATGGCAGCCAAACTGGGCAAGGATGCACGGTGGGGGTGGAGGGGACAGGACCTCTATTCAAGTTCTGTGTCTTGGCCCCTGGCTGAGGTATTGAGTGTGAGGAAGGGGACACTGGGCTACAGAAGGGGGTCCAACTGTGTAGAGGCTTACCTAGGACATGGATGGACAGGACATCCGAAGGGACCAGGGCTAGATTCAATGCTACATTTAGAGAGAAAACTGCCCCCTTCTCACTCTGGCCCAGTTTGGCTTCTAGGATGCGACTTCTAGGAATCTTATCAGTGCAGGCCCCAGCTCAATCCCATCTCTCCCCCTACTGGGAAGGCAGGAACCAAACCTCAGTCTC
The DNA here is from genome assembly GCA_004026905.1 of Hystrix cristata. Taxonomy (NCBI): domain Eukaryota; kingdom Metazoa; phylum Chordata; class Mammalia; order Rodentia; family Hystricidae; genus Hystrix; species Hystrix cristata. The sequence goes on from PVJO010001829.1 coordinate 147,465, forward strand.
CACCCACCACTCTCTCTGCCACAGCTTCCTCCTCACACAGAGGGAGGCCTGCTTCCAGAATTGGCCATGGTCCCTAGTCTGCCCCGCCCTTCCCACCATCTTTGGCTTCAGATCAGGAGTGACTGGGGTGGTGGGTACTCTCAGACAGGATGGAAGGTGGAAACAGACGGGGCACAGGGAACTCTGGGATCGGGGACACAGAAGGAAGGACACGGTCTCTCCCTCCACACACATGCAAGCAGCACATGCCTGAAACACAGAGGACATACTAGGGCTATGGTTTTGAAATGGGCAGGAAATTAACTTGTTTCTTCCCTTAAAGGATAAAATGCTTACTTAAAAATTCATGACAAGCCTCAAAATTGAAGGAGAAGTGAGCCAGAGAGGGAATGGCCACAGGCTCTGCTCTCCCAAAAGAAGTTAAAAGAAAAAAGCAAGGTTAAAGTGCGCGGTTAGGGGGCCAGGCCAGAAGTGGGAGAGGAGTAGGGGCAGGCTGTGGGGGCAGAACCAGCCCTTGATTTGCATATGAGGAGCCAGGGGGAGTGCAGGATTGGGGCCCAGGTACAGTAGTTGCTGCTTCAAGTGTTCTGTATTTGAACTTTAGGGGTGATTGGGTATTGAGTGGGGGAAAAGCTCCAGGCCCCAGTGCTAAATACCCTCCCCCCTCATCCTCTAGCTGCCCCTGAAGGGGGAGGGGGACACCCCCAGAGTGCTCACACAGTACCAGAAATTAAGGCTTCTCACTGCTGCAGGGATGGAGCGGCCAGCCGAGCAGGGAGGCAGTGACTGGGATGGAAGAAGAGGAGGGGTCTGCCTGGCAGTGGGGTAAGGGGGTGGGTGACATGGAGAGGACAGTCAAAGGGAAGAGTTGGGGGAGCTGGCAGCAGAAAGGGGAACTAAGAGATGGAGTCAAAGAGAGGGGAAGCCAGGCATTGATCAATCATTTTGGGACACTTGGCAGAAGGGGTTGTCCTGGGGGTACCAAGGGCCTGGAGTGTTCCCTGTCTGTCCCAGACCCCCGCCAGGCCAGGATGGTGTGGCAAAGGGGTGAGCAGCTGCTCCCCAGTGCTTCCTTTCCCCCTCCGCCCCACCACCCAGTCGTGTTCTCCTTTAAAGTGCCCTAAATGTTTAGACTTTTTCTAAATAAATAGAATAAGATATCAAGCCACCGGCAGGGGAAGGGACACTGGAGGGGGCTACTCAGAGTAGCAGCCATCTAACCCAATGGCGCCATGCCGCTCCTGGCTATAGGGGCAGGAGGCCCCGTGGGGGAGGGCACCGCAGCCACCCACCGTCTTGGCAGCTGCGATGCCGCAGTTCTTGAGCAGGCTGAAGCTGAAAGGACTGACGGCGTCCTTGGGTGGGAAAGGCTTCATGGTGGAAAGGATCAAGGCCAGGCAGTCTGCCACATCTTTGTTGGGGGCACAGGCCAGTGCTGGGGTGTGACCTGCAGGGGCAAGGGAGAGAACTGAGGCACAAGGTCCCGTAGCCCTAGGCCCCAGCTCTCTGTGCAGGGGAGCCATGGTAGGTAAGTACCCAGCACGGTCAGAAATCAAGGGTGGTGAGGGCCCATGGGGTCTGACAGGCAGATGCTCATGTGGGAAAGAAGGTGGAGCACAAGGACAGAGGCCTGAGTTGTATGTGGGGATCTTCTGGCCCCCTGCTGGCTCTGTCAGACTGCCCTCTGAGACAGAGTACTGAGGTTGGGTCTCTGCTCTGACGAGTTCCCTTGGGAAGAAAATCCCATTTATAGCAAAGTTGGGTCCCCGCTCTGAAGAGTACCCTCGGGAAGAAAATCTCATTTATAGCAAAGTTAAAGTCACCTCCTAAAGAATGTCCCAGACCCCAAACCCAGGAGAGGCAGGGGGCTCTGGACCCCACCCACCTTCTTCATCCACAGCCAGTACTGTGGCCCCACGACTTAGCAGGGCCTGCACCACAGAAGCGAGACCATTTCGGGCAGCAATGTGGAGTGGCCTTGGAAGAAAGAAACAAAAAAGGGGACCACCGAGTCAGCAGGAAGCCAAGAGTCCCTGCCAGCCACAGAGGGCAGTGAGGGTGTTGAACAAATATTGTGAGCTCCAAGAACCCCTGGAGTGTGGGTCGCTTTCTTCACCCATCTGCCTCCCCCAGCCAGGAGCCCCTTCCCCAGGCACTCACATCTGCAGCGCACTGTTGGTAGCATTGATAAGGCCAAGGTCTTGGGTTTCTGCCAGGATCATGAGGGCACATTTCTCATGGCCCTGAGGAGAGGAACACAGTGGCAACTTGTGAGGTAGAAGCATGACAGGCCACAGAGTAGGAGCTGGGAGGGCGGGACACAGTCAGATAGGCCAGATAACCCTGACTTCTGCTCCAGTCCACTCTGCAGTCAGGACCTACTCTGCATTGAGGCCTGCCCCTCATGCAGCCACCATCACCACTCCAGGAAGTACCTTGCTACAAGCCAAGTGGAGGGCAGTGTTCTTGTTCTCATCCAGCACAGTCAGGTCCGCCTTCCCTCGGTACAGCAGAAATTCTATGAGAAACGAGAAACAGTACACAGGAATTGATGTCTCCCTCCAGAGCAGTAGCCATCCCAGCTTTCCACCTTCCTACCTGCATATACTTTGCATCTCACAGGCAAAAGGTGAGACATCTGGAGATGCCCTCCATGTCCTGAACCCCACACTTACAGGCAGGACTGACCACTTCTATGCACACCCTGGAGCTTCTCCCTTCAGCAGGGGGGCCCACATACCCACAGCTGCGGTCTGCCCGTTCTCAGCTGCCGTCATGAGTGCAGTGCGGCCTGTGTGGTCAGTGGCATTCACCTCGGCTTGATGCTGCAGCAGCATCCGGAGCCCGGAGACATTGTCCGCGAAGGCAGCGGCGTGAAGGGGGGTCCTGGGTGGGGTTCAGGGTAGAGTGAGATAGGGAAGGCTCTTTGGCCTAGGCAGAGAAATGAGGCCAGAGGCAGCTAGGTTTCTCCCCAAGCCTTTCATCACTCACCGTCCTTTGGCATCTCGGCTGTTCACAATCTTGGCACCCAGAGCTCCCAGCAGCATCTCTGTGGTGCTGTCCTGGTTATTAATTCTGGGGGAGAGGAGAGAGGGTCTGTCAGGAGGGGCAAGAGGGATGGATTCTAAACCCAGGTTCGGCACTCCACGACAGGGCTGCTGCAGAGCAAGAGACTTACACTGCACAGTGCAAAGGAGTGAAGGGGTTTCCCTCCAGGTATGAGAATGGGCTGTGTTCAAGTAACAACTCCAGACAATCTTCATGTCCTGAGCATAAGGAGGAAAGCATGGCAATGGGAGAAATGGCAAGGTTCCCCCATCTGTCCTGTCCTGTCTCTGACCCTCCAATCCACTTCAGATTCCCTCCCACAACCCACCTTCCTCTTTTCCACCCCACACACATCCCTATGCCTGCCAGAGGCCCCACCATACCAGTGTAGGAGGCCCAGTGCATGGGCGAGTATCCGCTGTAATCCACCCCAGCATCTAGGGGGTCTGTGGAAAGGGCAGCCTGCAGTAGCGTCCGCAGCACTGCGGTGTGGCCACAGGCTGAGGCCAGGTGAATGGGCGTGCGGCCCTTAAAGTCGCGGCACAGCACAAATGCATCGTGGTCCAGCAGGGCAGCCAGGCAGTCCTCACAGCCAGTCACTGCCTGCAGGGGACACAGGTGGGAGTGGGGATGAGAAGCCACACTCTTTCTACTGACCAGTCACTGGGGACTGGTCCAGGAATAAGAACCACTTCCAGTGCTCTAATCCCTGTCTCTGCAATGATTCTAGTTGATGGATCAGCATCTCCTTCCCTGACTCTCTTCCAATAATCAGTCATGATGGCCAGAGTTAATCCTGGAGATCTGGAGCCAAAGACCAAACAGAGTGTGAGAAGAAGATGGAAGGATCAAAAAATCCCATGGGAAAGCTGGCTCATCTGTAGTCCCAGCTAATTGGAGGCTCAGGCAGGAGGACTGCCTGAGACTAGGAATATAGGGCCGACCTGGGCAACATAGTGAGACCCTGTCACAAAAAAAGGGAGGAAAAAAAAGGAAAGGAAAGGAAAAAGAAAAGAATCCAGCAGGAGGAAGTGGAGGCAACTTTAGGACAGGTGATCATGGAAGAGACAGGGAAAGTCACATCACTATCTAATAAGACAGTGTCAGCAGGGTATCTTGGGCACAGTCTGGGCCAAAAAAGTGGTTGCATGTGATGACAAAGGATAATCAGGAAAAATCAGCTGGGGATGCCACATACTCATTCTGGAGCAATACAGTAAGGCTCAGTAAGAAACCAAGCAAGAAATCCTGGGATCCCACACTGGTGGCCACCTGTGAGCCCACTCACCCCACGGTGGAGGGCAGTGCGGCCCCGGAGGTCAGCAGCATCAGCTGTGGATCCTTTCTCTAGCAGCAGATGTACACAGTCCACGTGGCCATTCATGATGGCCAGCATCAGTGGGGTTCTGCAGAGGGAACAGGGAAGGGTGAGGGTCCAGCAAGGATAGAAAAACCCACACTGCACCCTTGCCCTCCACTCACTGTCCATAGGCATCCATGACATCTGTGATGTCAGCTCGTTCCCCACTGTCAATCAGCAAGTGCAGGGAATCAGTGTGGCCAGAGGCAGCTAGGAGAAAAAAGGAAGCTGAGTCCGTACAGCACCAGGACGAGGGAGGGAGGCCAGGTTGAACCTAAAGGACTTGAGGGTTGGGGTTATGGGAAGGCATGCAGGAGGAAGGAATCTTCAAGGTAGGAAGCTACCAACTGGGACTTGAAGTTTCCATCCTCCTTGTCCGACCCCACTCCCTGCCCTCAATCTGTTAGGAGAGATTTAGTACAGCAAGAGAGGGCAGCAGCCCGCAGTAGGTACTAACCAGCAGCGTGTAGGGGCGTCCACTTGCGCTTGCGCTCCTTGATGAGGGCAGAGGCGCCATGGGCTGTAAGTACCTCTACACACTCAGTAGAGCCTCGCTCAGTGGCCAGGAAGAGCGCAGTCCGGCCCTTGTGGTCCCTTACATCCAGATTCACCAGCGTCTCAGCCAGTGTCTTCAGGGCTTCACAGTGACCGTTGTAGGCCTGGAGCAGTGCAGGCAACCAATGGACACAGCTGGGACATTCCCATCCCCACTCTGCTGTTGGGACCCAGGGGGCAACTCCAGCCCTTAGTCTCCCACAAGCATCTTGGGCTCTTCAGGCCTCTTTCCTGCACGGCCCATCCCCTCCCCAGCCAATGCCCACTTGCCCAATGCCCACAAGAAGGAAAAAGTAAAGACAGAGGCTCAAGTGCTTTGATCCTAATGTGGGCCGTGCAATAGGGAGGGACAGGGAAAGTCAGAGGAAAAGATGTGGGACTCACAGCTAAGTGCAAAGGGCTGACTGGAATGGTGCTCTCCACATCCTCCAGGCAGTTAAAGGACATTTCTAGGAGCTACAATGATAGGAAAGTAGGTGTTGAAATTCAAAAACTCACCGAGATGTATCATGTACAGGTACAAAATAACCATGTTGATTATGATCATTATGTATACAATGTACCAATACATGTTCTTGGTAAAAATAATTAAAAAATTTAAAAAAAAAAAAAAAGAAATTAAAAAACTCCCTCTACTCGTAGTAATCCCCTAAGCTTCTAGACCTATACACCACCCCTTAGTTTCAGAACTACAAACCTGAGGCCTGTGGCCCTGGCCCTGCCTCCTTTCTCCCAGGCTGGGTCTCTGCACTTACCAGTTCAAGGTTCTGTCTGTTGCCGTAGGCGGCTGCATAGTGCACAGCTGTGTAGCCCTGCCTGTCCCGCAGGGAAGGGTCTGCACCATTATCCAGTAAGAATTCCAGACAGCTGGGAAGCCAGAAGGCAGATGGTGAGACAGGGACAGAGACCACCCTCCATCCATTCTTCAACCCCAGCTCTAAATCCACGACTTCCCTGGGGTCTGTCCTGGGCCACTCCCTGCAGTGCCTTCCCTTACTCTGGATGCTCTCCCGGGGAACCTAGGGTGAACACAGGCCTGGGGGCTGCTCTGCTTGCCTCGCCTCCAGGCACACCCGTCCGCTGGTTCTCAGACCTGCTCTCCCTGCCCCCCTTCTGAAGGCATCTAGCTCCTTGCAAACTCAACCAGCGCCTCTTCCGTGAAGCCGTTGGCTTCCCAATGAGTGACCTCCTCCTCTGCACTTCCTTGGCACATTCTTGTACCCTAGTCAAAGCTGTAGTAGTTTTGTTTATTTTTTTTGTGCTGAGGATCGAACTTAAGGCCTTATGCTTGCAAGGCAAGCACTCTAAACACTGAGCTAAATCCCCAGCCCCAATAAAACTATTTTTAAATCTCCTTTAGTTGAGCAAATTGAGGCACAGAAAGGTTAAGTAACTTGGCCAAAAGTCACAGAGGTAAGCATCACCTCCTTTTTTTTTTTTTTTTTTTTTTTGGCAGTACTGGGGATTGAACCCAGGATCTTTGCACTGAGCTACATTCCCAGCTCTTTTTTACTTAGGGAGAGGGTCTTGCTAAGTCACTAAATTGCTCAGGGTAAGCTCAGATTTAAGATCCTCCTGCCTCCCAGAGTGCTGGGATTACAAGCTATGCGCCACCACACCTGGCTTCTGAGCCTTAGATTTTAGTGGTGGTGGTGGGGGGGGTGCGCGCATGTGTGCACACTAGGGATTGAACCCAGGACCTTCACATGCAGCTGCATCCCTAGTCCTTTTTATTCCCCCTGTGGTGCTGATGACTGAACCTAGGGCCTAAGTACTGAGCTCCATCCCCAGCCCTCTTTATCTTTTATTCTGAAACAGGGCCTCACTAAATTACTGAACTGCCCAGGCTGGGCTCGAATTTGTAATCCTCTTGCCTCAGCCTCCCAGAGGCTGGGGTTACAGGTGTGTACCACCACATAGTTTAGCATCTTTTTTTGTTTTTTGGTGCTGGGGATCAAACTCAGGGCCTTGTGCTTGCTAGGTAGGCACTCTACCACTTGAGCTAAATCCTCAGCCCCTCCCCCCTTTTTTGTGTGTCGTTTTGTAAATAAAGTTTTTATCTTATTTTGTTTTTCAAGACAGGGTCTCACTATGTAGTTCAGGCTCGGCTTGAAATCACTCTGTAGCCCAGGCTGACCTCAATCAAAGTCATGGTGATCCTCCTGCCTCAGCCTTCCAAGTGCTGGGACTACAGGCATGCACCACCATGCCTGGCTCAGTTTTTATTTTAGAATAGTCAGATCTTTAGAAAAATTATGAAGACAGTGCAAAATTTCCATACACACCACACCTAGTTTTCCCATTATTAACTTCTTTTGGGGGGGGTGCTAAAGCATTCTACTACTGAGCTAAATCCCTAATTTATGATTAGCTCATGATTAACTTCTTACATTAGTAAGTACTGTATAAAAGTCCTTATATTTATTTTCTAACAGTTAATTAGTTTTTAAAGGGTGGAAATTCAGAGTGATTCATCTTTTTTTTGTTTTGGGTGTTTTTGTTTTGTTTTGGGTGTTTTTGTTTTGTTTTGGTGTTGGGGATTGAACACAGGGCACTGTGCTCCATCACTGAACTCCCAGTGATTCATCTTCTATCCTTAGGGCTGGAGATGGACTCAAAAGTAGAGCATTTGCCTAGCATGGCATAAGCCGTGAGTTCAATCTTTGGCACAGAAAAAAAAAAAATCATTTATTTTAGTGCTTAACATGGTTTTGGGGAAAGATCTCTATTTTTTTTTCTTTTTTTTGTGCTGGGGATCAAACTCAGGGCCTTGCGCTTACAAAGCAAGCACTCTAACCATTGAGCTTAATCCCCAGCCCTTTAACACGGTTTTTGGAACCTACTAAATACTCAGTTAAAGCCTGAGAATAAGCAAATGGCTTTGTGTGTTTAGCTTTTATTATTCTCAAGAATCCCCCCGCTGGTCCTTGACCAGAGCAGGTGCATCTCACACTTCGGTCTTCACTCATGCCGTGTGCCACACACGCCAGAGGCTGACCAATGGGATGGCACTGGCAGCGAGAGACTCAGAGTGCAAGACTGACAGGGCCAGGGTTGGTGCTGTGGGGAAAGCACATCCCAGCAGTCTGCTCTGTTACTCACAAGAAGGCCTCCTTCCTGCGGGACTCCTTCAGTGGCTCGTCTTCTTCAGCATCATGGCTGGAAGCAGTGTGGGGTTCCGCTCTGAGGAAGACAGAGCAAAGAGGTTGGGCAGCTCCCAGAGGTGCATGGGGTGGAGAAGGGCAAAGTGCGAGCCTCACCTCCGGTAGGTGTCGGAGGCAGCAGCATAGTGGAGGGGAGAGCAGCCTTTACAGTCAGCCTCATTGACTCCTGCCCCAGCAGTCACCAGTGTCACTGCACACTGGTAGCTACCGTTGGCAGCTGCATAGTGCAGTGGGGTCCTGGGGAACAGGGGAAGGAGAGTGGGTGAAAAAATTAGGGACAGATCCAAAAGCAACCACATGCGCTGCCAAAAGCTGCTTTTGCAACATTCTCCTTCCTTAGTCCCCCTGCCATTTTCTCTAGTCAGATACTCCCTATGCATAGCCCTCTGTATTCATTTACCTTCCAAATTTGTCTCTCCTCCTCAGGTCAGCTCCACTGCTCAACAGCAAATTAAGACATTCAACGTTCCTAAAAGGAAGCCAAGGGGTAAGAGCTAGAGGCTCCAGGAGCTGCCCAGGCACAGGGATGTGCTAAGAGGTTGGAAGTGGACAGCCATTTCTACGACAGCTGCTCTTGCTGTGAAGGCGAATACAGCGGGCTGGCAGTGGGGACCCAGGCCCTTGCCTAGCTCTCTTCTCAAGGCCTTTGAGAGAGAAAGGAGAACGCACCCTCCAGAAGCAGCAGCATGAAGACAGGTGCGGCCAAGGTTGTCAGGTGTGTTGATGTCAAACCCAGCCGAAAGCACATGTTCGTTGCTGAGTGAAGACACAATGCTGTACAGCTGACCTGGGGGCGGACCAGCCACAGGTCACATTCCTGAGCACTGAGCCGGGGGTGGCGGGGGTGCACCTACCAACCCCCAGGAAGTCAGCACATACCTGAGGATAGAAGCTTCCGGCAACAGTCAGAGAATCCAAAGAGAACAGCTAAGTGCAGGGGGAACATGTCGTGGATACCACGCCTGGGGAGAAGTAGAGGGGCTGAGTCCTTGGGTTAAGACAGGACCAGTTACTGTGACCCACCACCATCCTAGGAGTCAGAGTACGAGGTTCCCCAAGCTTCCCTTCGGAAAGTATCTTTGTAACTTCACGTTCGATGTGAGCAGTATGTGCAGATCTGAGGTGGCCCAGAAGTGGGGTCAGGGGCCCTGACTCACCGGGCAGTATCTGCCCCATTGGTCATGAGGGTGCTGATGAGCAGTTCGTGTCCATATCGAGCAGCCACATGCAGGGGTGTGTTCCCAAATTTGTCAGCACAATCAATCTCACTGCCTGAGACAGGGATACACACATACAAACTCAGGTTTAGAAGCACTCGCACCAGTTAGTTACCAGGTGAGTGTTTATCAGGTATATGATGTTTGACATGGGACATGTTGTTTGTAAGTCTTAGGAGAGTGGGCAGGGCAAAGAGGCAAGTGCCTTTGCTGCCTGAAGGATGGAGAAGGAGGGAGAAGGAGGGAGAAGGAAAAAAGTAGGAGGATTCTAGGGATGAGTTCCTTGGGGCAGGAGTAGATGAGAGACAAATTCTCTCCAAATTCATACCATTCTGGATGAGAATCTGGGAGCGTGTGAAACGGCCATGAATGGCAGCCATGTGCAAAGGACTTTTTCCTTCTTTGCTCTGTGAAAACATGGCGAGATTTTTTTCAGTATAAAGCTTGGAAAATGCCCTGATCCCACTTTTCTTTTCTTTTCTTTTTTTTTTTTTTGGTGCTGGGATCAAACTCAGGGCCTTGTGCTTGCAAGGCCAGCATTCTAACCACTGAGCTAAACCCCCAGCCCCCCTGATCCCACTTTTAATGACTGAGGGGGACAGATGGGGATCTTTTCAGCCCACATTCTCCTGAGTCTCTAGCAAGATCTGAACACCGCAGGAGGCAAGTGGACAATTCCCCAGGAGAGCTATCTGGGTATGATCAGGACCCCCAGAGCCAGGCTCCTCTCCCCACTGATCTAAGCCTCATCCCTTCGGGCACCTGGTAGTTGACATCAGCCCCGTTATTGACCAACAGCTCCAAGCAGAGGGCGCCATTGGTGGAGACTGCAGCCACATGCAGTGGCGTGAAGCCCTTGTCATTCGGCTGGTTGACATTGGCTCCTGCGTTCACCAGCTCAATAGCCACAGCATCTTGGCCCAGGTAGCAGGCGATGTGCAAAGCTGTGTTTCCAAAAGCGTTGGGCTCATCAATCTGGATTTCCAGGAGTGAGGGTAAGGGATGTATCAGTTTAAACCATGTGGAAGCAGCATATGTAGCCAAGAGTCCCAGAAATCTGACTGTTTCAACCCTCCCCCCCACCCAGGTTTCTGACCCAAAAGAATGAGGGCACTATTATATAATGTAAGCCTGGTTCAGACCTTCTCACCACATCCTCCCAACCTCCCCAAATCACACCAACAATCTCAGCATCTTCCTGTCTCCATCACAGACTCCAACTTCCAATTCTCTCCCCATAGTCCCTGGCCCCAGCACTCAGTGCCTGACCTCAGCCCCCATCCGGAGCAGGTACTTCACCACTTCAATCTGGCCACTGGCCGCGGCTGTGTGCAGCAGCCCGTAGCCCTTGCGGTCCTTACAGCCAAGGTCTGCACCACGTGCCACTAGCAGTTTCAGGACTTCCAAATGCCCTAGGGAAAGAGGACACTCTCAAAGAGGTGGATAGTGAACCCTAATGGCCCTGAGCTCCTTTCTCCAAAAGCTGCAACCTCACATCTCTGCCCTAGGAATCTGGAAGGTCCAGCGTTCTCTCTCCTACCCAGAAAAGCTGCCCAGTGCAGAGGCTGCCGCTCCTTTTTGTCACAGACATTCAGGCTGGCCCCCTTGTTGAGGAGCAGGTTCACCGTCTGTATCAAGATATAAAAGCCAGAATCAGGTTCATGCCTTCAACCTATAAAAGGGCAGAGGCCTCTCATCTAAAAAGCTGGAGGCAGCCTCAGGACTTTTCTTTTTTATAATGCCAGGGATGATAGCCTAATACCTTCATTCATGAGCAGAAAAATTTGGAGGACTAGAGGAAACAGGAGAAACAGGCACTAAAGAAAAGACACCAGATAAATTTGAAATTTTGAGGGAAACTCAAGGCAGTTTCTTCAGGTGCTCTCGGGTGCTCCTGTGGTTTTCTTTTTTTTTTCTTTTTTTTTTTTTTGGTGTTCAGGATCGAACTCAGGGCTTACTACTTGTGAGGTAAGCACTCTACATTTGATCTTAGCCAAAAGATTGAGAAGTGATAGAGGTAAGCACTCTAACCCGTAAGCTAAATCTCCAGCCCTACTCTCGTGATTCTCAAACTCTTACAAATATTTAAAAATGTGTTGAAAGACAAGGCCTCTCTCTTCAGACAAAGGCATGTATATAAACATTTTCTATGCATCTTCAGAGGGTTTATCAACCCCCTAAAGTCCAAGTTAAGAATTTCAATCTGGGGCTGGGGATTTAGCTCAGTGATCAGAGTGCTTGCCTTGCAAGCACAAGGGCCTGAGTTCGATCCCCGGCACCACAAAAAAAAAAAAAAAAAAAGAATTTCAATCTAATGCCATGCGTGGTGGAGCATGCCTATAATCCCAGCGTCATTCAGGAGGCTGAGACAGCAGGATCGCCATGAGTTTGGGGCCAGCCTGGGCTACATAGTGAGACTCTTCCAAATAAAAAAAAGAACTTCAATCTAGGGGCTGGGGATATAGCTCAGTGGTAGAGCACTTGCCTTGCATGCAAAAGACTCTGGGTTCCACCCCTAGCAAAAAAATAAAAATACCAATCTAGTGCAACCATTCATTTGGTACTTGAGCCCAAGTGTTCCTAAAACCATCTGGTCCGCTTCTGCCCCAGGCCGATGGCCTGGAAGAAGGGAAAGGTGAGCAGGATAGAAAGGGAA
>PVJO010001830.1:0-78492 GCA_004026905.1 Hystrix cristata
TCTTCCTGTATCTATTATCTAGGCTACCTGCCCCCAGGGCAGCCCACACTCCCACCTCCCAATCTCAGTCTCACATCCTTGATCCCAGCAGAACAATGCCAAACCGATCAATGGATCAATTTAGTAATCACACACTCTAGATCCAGCTATCTCTTACCACATGAGGCTTTGGGGGGACATCTAGACACAAACCATAACACCCCTGATAAAGTATAGTAGGCTGAAACTATGGTGTTCTGATAGAAGAGGGGAGTACTTAAAAAGGACAGAAAAGGAATGATTTTAGAGTCTAAGAAAGGTGATTTAGAACACATTATATGCATTTCAATTAAGAGGTCATTTACTTTCATAGCAGCTCCGTGAGATAAACACTATTATTTTCACTTTGAAAGAAAGAAAAAAAGTTCAAAAAGTTAAGTATGTTACTAAAGGCCATTTAACAGATTGTATGTAGAGAGCTGGGATTTTAACCCAAATCTGTTTCATTCTAAGGAATCAAAAGGGTTTTGTGTTGTTTAGAAAGTAGACACTAATGAGACTCTGTAACTAGGAAGGAGGCAATGGAGAGAGTAGGGGTGGGTGTCAAAGGCAAACTGTCTTCTCCACAATTCTGTCACCACCACTTGCTGGCTGTACACACCCCCACCCACCCACTCCCACCCCCACCCCCACCCCCACCCCCGACAGGGGCTCAGCTGTGCAGAAGTGCTAATGAGTCCCTAAATGCTTCCTGGCTTAATGTAGCTACTGTGCTAGACTAAGTTAGGACTCCAGCAACTGCTGCTCCCTGGCCACACACACTCCAGCAAAACTTCCTTATTTGGAAACATCTTTTCATGCTTTTTGGGCAGAAAGACTACAATCTCACATTTAAGAAAAACAAAATGCTTTGACCTACATCAGAAGGGGCACTTAAAAACACTAAAAACAGAAGAACTCCAAAAAGATAAGTGTATTTCTAACTTTGCTTCAAGGAGAAGGTAGTAGAGGCAGGAACTGCTTCGACAGAATTAAAGAACCTGCAGGAGTCCCTTTTTCTTTAACCTCACAAAGATCTATTATGATCTGAATTTGGAAATCTCAAAGAGCACATGTTTTTCAACAGTTTTAAAAATATGCTGGGCATGGTGGTGCATGCGTCCATTTCCAGTGCCCAAGAGGCTGAGGCAAGAGGATCACCATCAGTTCAAGGCCAGCCTGAATTAAACAGCAAGACCTTGTCTCAAAAAAGAAAAACAAAAAATAAGAGTAAGATGGTTAGCTGCATGTGGTGGTGCATGCAACACTCAGAAGGCTGAGGCAGGAGGATTGCAGTGAGTTCAAGTTCAGTCTGGGCTACACCGTGTGTTCAAGGTCAGCCTAGACTACAAACCAAGATCCTGCTCAAAAAACAAAAACAAAACAAGCAAACAAACAAAGTTGGCATTCTTCTGTCTAGAAAGATAAAGAATGAGCTGATTGTGGTAGTACACATCTGTAATCCCAGCACCTTGGGAGGCTGAGGCAAGAGGATGCCAAGTTTAAGGCACAGCCAGGGCAACTTAGTGACTTAGTGAGAATCTATTTCAAAATAAGAAAATAAAAAAGAGCTGAGGATTTAACTCACTACAAAGGCCCTGGTTTCAATCCCCAGTACCACAAATGAACAAGCAAAAATAGAAGCTGTTCTAGTTATCGAAAAGCTTTGAATATCAGTACTGTAATATGAAATTTAGAAACTTTTTGCTTGCATTAAGAACCATATACATTTTAAGAAATAAATAAATAAAAGAACATATACATTTTAAAATTGTTTATGCTGCTGAAGATGGGAGGGGCTTGAGTATCAGGCACATATATACTTCCAGATATAATTTAATATTGCTTCCATTTTGAGCAGGTGTTAGAAAAGATAGTTTCTGAAGAGATAAAATGAAGAAAGTATTTCCAGGATAGCCCAGTGGAGTCAATCTTAATGTCTACTCCTGTCATTGCTTGAAACTGCCCAGGAGCAGCTTGTTAGACAGATAAAAAGAGTAGATTTAAGTCAAGCCTGAATTCTGCCACTAACTTACTTGGTGATCTTGGGCAAATGACTTAGCCTCCCTGGGCCTCAGTCGGCTCTTTTCTGGGAGGGGTTGATTAAACAGTCGCCATGGGCTTGTCCAGAACTGGCATTCTATTTTGTAATTCCCACGGCTGTGAGAAGGGCTCGTCTGGGCTAACGTGTACAACATGTTTCCAGTTTCTGGTGCCCTCCAGACTCGCCCCTAATTTCCTAACTCCTCTGGGTGCCCTCCTTGCCCTTCTGGAGCCCGAGGTCTCCGTGATACTTTCTGGCTTCCTGGAGCGACTTCCAACAGTCCCATTTGTATGCAAATCGTAAAAAGCCCAATACCATCTGGCAAGCTTATCAGCATTTACCTGTGCTAGGTGCTCTCACCCACAGGGCTCTGGGTGAAGATGGAGTAAATCAGACAGACCAAGCCACATTCATTCTTTTTTTTTTTTTTTTTTTTTTTGGTGCTGGGGATCGAACTCAGGACCTCGTGCTTGTGAAGCAAGCACTCGAACCACTGAGCTAAATCCCCAGCGCCACATTCATATTTGCTAGCATCTAAACACCCTCACAAAATAAAATAATAAGAATCTCCATGCTTTCCCCTCGAAGGTCCTAACATCTGCATTCTTCACTTCGGTGGAAGAATACTGTTGATTGACAGGATTTCCTGTGCCCCTCGAATTGCATGACAAGTTGGGCAGCCGTCTCTGATCAGGGAAACCTGGGGAAGTTGTGTTATCTTGGCAGGAATATTGTAAGCTCAAGATGGAGATTTTGTTTTCCTCTGCATTAATCTGCAGCTAATGCCAGTGAACATTATCCTTGTTTAATTACATTCACTAACCAACTGACATGACTTCCCCTGGGAAGAAGCTTATCCGACTCTGACTCATGCTTTACAGCATGTTGGATTTGAGGAAATGGATAATATACGCCCCGCTGGCTTTGGAATTTTAAACAGAAACCCACATGCTGCTGAGTCTCCAGCTTACTCCCAAATATGGGAGAATGCGTGCCCCGGCTACAGTT
Organism: Hystrix cristata; assembly: GCA_004026905.1. Lineage (NCBI taxonomy): Eukaryota > Metazoa > Chordata > Mammalia > Rodentia > Hystricidae > Hystrix > Hystrix cristata. The sequence goes on from PVJO010001830.1 coordinate 3,071, forward strand.
GCAGGAGGCATGCTCAGTGTGACAAACGGCAAAACCCACAGAGCGCCTGAGTGCCAGGCCGAGTAAGACAGAGCCAGCGGCCACTTAAAGGAGAAGAAACAACTGCAAGAAAGGGAGGGAGGTGGACACCCCTAAGGACTGTATGTCCTTGTCCTAGAGTTATCTGGGTGATTCATGGAACTGAATGTCTTATTGAAAGTAACACACATCCCCAGCATCAGGGACCTAAGAAGGGTCAGCTCTTAAGAGGTTCTGGCAGCTCTGCTCACGGACAGCATGGCAGAGCAGGAGATGAAATGATCTCGGTCTGTGCCAAGCTGCTTGGGTCATCTTGGTCCCAGGGCATGGTGAGAAATCTTTGGTAACCAGCTATCCTGGGATGAATTGGGGTCATTCCTCTCGTGTCTGAGGGAAGGGTCCCAGGGTCAGTATCCCAGAGCAGAAGGAGATGGCTCCTCAACTGGAAGCCAAAAAAAGACTCATGGTCCACTTCAGCCCCATCCTGCACACACTGAGCCCTTCCCTCCTGCCCGAAAGCTCCACATCCCCTCTTACAAACTCTCTTTCCACTAGGGCTATCCTTGTGCTTCTTTTTGAAAAATCTTTAAAACAAATTTATTTACTTACTTACTATTTTGTGGTACTGGGGATTGAGCCCAGGACTGTTGCACTGAGCCACATTCCCACCCCCTTTCCCCCTTTTTCAAGCAGAGTCTCCCTAAGTGTTAAATTACCCAGGCTGGGTTCAAATTTTCAGTCCTTCTGCCTCAGCCTCTCAGCATCTGGGGATTATAGGCATGTATCACCATCCCTGGCTTGTCATTTATGTATGTATGTATGTATGTATGTATGTATATATTTATTTATTTTTGGTGTTGGGGATGGAACTCAGGACCTTGTGCTTGCTAGGCAAGCATTCTACCACTGAGCTAAATCCCCAACCTGTTGTTTTTATTTTTTAAATGATATGTGTGCAATGAAAAACAAGCAATATAGAAATACATCATTAATAGCTCCCATTTAGAATATTTTCTTTGCATTTTCTTCAGACATTGTTCTGAAGTACTGAAACCACATTAGTTTATGTAAACTTCCCAATATCCTTATGAGGTAAGCACCTTATCATCTGGCCCATTTATAGGTAAGAAAATTGAAGTTCATACAAATGAAGTAACTCACCCAAAGCCACTTAGCTAGTATATAGCAAGGCTAAAATTTGAACCCCAGGGCTTCAGCATTACATATCCTGCCTTAAAGACTACAAGGGAGAACTATCAACTCCAACCCCCCCACTCAAAGATGACCACTGTTAATGTGCTTCCAGACCACTCTTTATACACATATATGTGGTATTTGTTTTATCCTGATCTCAGTAGAGTAAAATCTTGTGTTGGTTAGGCTTTTGGGACGGAGTTGCCATTTAAATATATCCAGATTCCTTAAAAAACTCTAGCCTAGGAGACCTGCAACTGGCCAAGTCCTGCTCCCTGTCTTGCTGGATGCATCCCGTCAACCACAGAGTAAGCACTCAGCAAGTGCTCTTTGTTGATGTCCAGGACAGGCTCGTCTGTAGCCTTGGCTTCTGCTCCCATGTAGATATCTAAGAGCTGTGGGTTCCTTCCCCTCCAAATGGGGCCAGCACTGGTGTTGTTGCCAAATAAAGAACCACTTGCCTCCATGAGCCTACAAAATGCAGTTGTGGCACATCATTACTCTGGAGAGCAAAACCACTGTGGCACTGGCATTGAAAGCCCTGCTGCATTTGTAATCTTCTTTCTCATGGTGAAGAGAACGTTCTGGACAGGGCTACTCACAGGCCAGGTTGTGTGTGCGTGTCTATTCTGAAGTAGGGAGTGGAGTGACTGCCGTGTAACTTTCATTCAATAGCACTTCTGGAGCTCACAGCAGTTCCTGTGGTCTGGGCCAGCTTGGCTTCAGGAGGTTGGAAAACTACCAGTAGCCAAAGAAGAGAATGACTTCTGGGGCAGTGACATTTCCCTGCCTGGTCATGAGCTCTCACTGAGCCAGCAGAGTAAATACTTGTCATATCAAGGCCACCATGACAGAAGCTAATTAGGGACCAGAGAAACCTGTTCCTAACTCCTGCAGTTAGCACCACACCAGACACACACACAAAACCACACATACTTCCTCTTTTTTTTTTTTTCAAAGCTGGGGATGAAACCCAGGAGCTATGAAACACTACCCCCTACACTTCCTCTTAAAAAGAAAAAAAAGATATCATGAAACAGTTAATTTTATGTATATTTTACCACAATTTTAAGAAACGTTACTTACCTAAACAAGTTAAATATTCTATTCTGTGTCCTTATGCCTATGATTTCCCCCCAAGGACTGTAATATACATTATTGCATTTGATCCCTTCAACTTGTGTGTAATGAGTGGATATTATTATTTCCCTAAAACATACATTATATTTTTTTCTTTTTGCTTTTTGTTGAACCATAACATATACATATACCTACAAGAAAGTACACTAATCATAAATGAATAGTAGTATCTATAAATTTTTTCCTTTTTTTGAGTATCTATAAATTTTTAAAAGCCAAACACCCCTATGTAACATCTAAATGAAGAAAGAGAATCAAGAGTACCCCCAAACCCCCCTGTTGACTGCTTCTAGTCACTAATCTCCCAAGGTTATTCCCTATGTATAGATAGATGAACAGCATCATTTGGCTTGTTTTTTAATGTGACATAAATGGAATCATAGGTAGTACTCTTTTGTCTGACTGCTTCCATTTAAAGTTGTGTTTATGATATTCATCCATGTCATTTGTATATAAATCATTTATTCATACTGCTATATACTACATACTCTATTGTGTGAATTCACCATTTCGTTTATCTGTACCATTGTTGGTAGACATTTGAATTGTTTGTGGCTTTTAGCCAGTATGAACATTTTTATATATGTCTTTATGTATATGACCATACATACTTCTAGAAATATAATTACTTATTGTATGCATATATTCAGCATTAGTAGATATTGCTGAGCAGTTTTCCAAAGTGGTTGTACCAATTTACACTCCCACTAGTAATGTGTAAGAGAGAGTTCCACTTGCTCTATATCCTCGCCACCACTTAGTGTTGTCTGTCTTTTTTCATTTAGCCTTTCTGATAGTTGTATAGGTTATCCTGTTGTGTATTTAATATGTATTTTGCTACTGATTGAATTGAGTACCTTTTCTATATACTATTAACCATTTGGTGGATATTCTACACACTCCATATGTATGTGTATGTGTGATGGTGGTGGTGGTGGTGGTAGGATTTAACCTAGGGCCTTTGCACTGATCTATGCCCCAGCCCTTTTATTTATTTTTTATTTTAAGACAGAGTCTCACCAAGTTACAGAGTTGCCCAGGCTGGACTGGACCTTATGATTCTCTTGCTTCAGCCTCCCAGAGTGCTGGGATTACAGACATGCACCACCATCGTTTTTCTAAGGATTTAAAAAAATTTTATCTGGTTATTAAAGTAATACATACTGCTGGAGATTTAGCTCAGTGTTTAAGGTGCTTGTCTAACAAGCACAAGGCCCTGAGTTCAATCCCCAGCACCGAAAAAATAAATAAATAAATAGAGTAATACATACTAAACCAGGCACAGTGGTGTGCATCTGTAGTACCAATTATTTGGGAGAATGAGGCAAGAGGATTGTTTGATCTCAGAAGTTCAAGACTACCTGGAACAATATAGCAAGACTTTGGCCCCTGTACCCCCCCAAAAAATCCTTCATCTAAAAAAAAAAGTAATACGAGTTGATGAAGGCTTGGCAAATAGAAAAGACTCATAGTGGCTTTACACTATGTCAAGATAACTAAACTGGAAATGTGTTTTTTGCTTTGGTTTGGTTTTTGGTTTTTTGAGAGAGTCAGGCACAGTGGTAACTCAGTTACTTGTGGCGTCCCAGATTCTCTGGCTCACCTCGTTGCCAGGGGCAGCATTTGGTTCCCTGGTGCCTGCATCCCCCGCCAGGTGTCCTTCAGCATTTTCAACTCCTGAGCCAAGTATGCGTTTAGCTCTATGAGGCAACAAGAGACTGATGCAGGTCAGTTCATCCAGTGGGTAACCCCAGTCCTTTCTGGCTCCCATTTCTTCTTGCTCCACCACCCTTCGTGACCATGTGTTCTCCTACACTTCAGGTCCAGCACTAGAGGCAGAAGCAACAGTCATTCACAAACTAAGCAGTTCTGGCAAATGCATAACTCAAACCCCTGGGGTAAAACTCTTCCTCTATGAAGAACTTCATAGTTCTGCTTCTCGGATTAAACCCAGTCTGATGACAGACTTGAAGAAGAAAGCAGACTCGTCTGTAATCCCATGCCCAGCCAGGGCCATTGTATCTTCCTGCCCAAGACACTTTGACTGAAGAACATAGGCCCCAAGTTAAGTAACCGCTCAAGTCTCAGCGAGCTGGTGGCAGAGCTGGACCCCCCAGAAGCTGGTTTCATCCCTGCTGATTGGATGCTGTTTCCACTGGGCCCCGGAACCCCTAGTGACTTTCCCTCTTCTGATCTCGCCTGGGAGGCCTTCTTGCACCACCCTCTGGGGCATGTGAAGGCAGCTTTTGACACTTCTTCCTGAGCTTTACAGCCACCTGCTTTTACAGCTTCCCGATTTCGGTCTAACCAAAGTGTAGGAGTTCACCTTCCTGTTCTTCCTTTAAAAAAAAAAAAAAAAAATCTTTTAAACTAAACTCTTGCTGTGTCATCTACATCCCCGGCACTAACTGGAAAGGTCATGGCCACCAGGGGGCCAGAGTGAGCACACAGGCCTTGGCCTCCCTTTCAATTAGAGATGAATCCCTTGATTTCAGCCTTGCATCTCGTTTCTCTTTTAAATCCTAAGTACTCCCACAGTGTATGTGTGTGTTGGGGGGTGGAACTCAGGAAATTTTTAATTCTCCAAATGAATGATTCTCTGGATGCAGTCCTAAGGACTATGGTTTCCTAAAAGAGCAGCAAACAGGGGCAGAGAGTGGCCAGGGGAAGAAGTAAAGACAACTTCACTGATGCCCGGTGTGGTGGCATACGGCTGTAATCTCTGCATTTGGGAGGCTGAAACAGGAGGATTGGCAGAGTTCAAGACCAGCCTTGACTATACAAGTACATTCAAGACCAGCCAGGAATACACAGTGAAACTCTGTCTCTAAAAACCAAACCAAAACAAAAAAAGACAACCTTGCCTACTTTGTCATTTGGCTGAGCCTCCTGGATGGTGATATTTATAAGAACAGTGGTGAACAGGGCTTTTCTGCTCCTAGCTGAATCCCTGGCTGAACTTTGCTCCTCACCTGGAAGGGCGAATTGCTTCCTTGAAAAGAACAGAGCCAATGGGGGCTGGGGATTTAGCTCAGTGATTAGAGTGCTTGCCTTGTAAGCACAAGAGCCTGAGTTCGATCCCCGGCACCACCAAAAACAAAAAAAAAAGAAAGAACAGAGCCAATGGGAAGTAGGTGGGTTTGGGGAGTAATTTAGAAACCAGTGATGAGAGCGAGCTGTGACACACCCCTCCCAGGACCTGGCTGGCTGCTTGAAGAGGAACAAACCATGGACGCTGTTTAAAGTTTCTTGTTTTGTTTTTTTTCTCCCCCAATGATTGCAGACATTGGTGGCCTCTTTCCTCATCTGCTCTGGTCACCGCTCCCTGAGCAGAGGGGATGGTTGCCCTGCAGTTTGGCTGCTGAGCAGGAGCCTCAGGTTGGCAGGGAGGCCACAGCTCCAAGTACAGGAGCACCCAGGGGTAACATTATCCTGCCAAAGCCAAACAAGGAACCGAGTGTTTAGAATAACTTCAAGAAAGCAGAGGGCATTTCCCCTGTCAGAGAAACAAGAAACCACAGTGAGATAATGGATAGCTATATTCAGGTCACAGATTATCAGCCGCCACTGCTGCTTCCTGTTTGGAATTTGATGAAACTTCTTTCTAGTCACTGGAGCCTCATGGATTCTTTAAGCATGGCAGTATTTAGTGATGTGGGGCTTAGGAGCTCTGCTGGGACTCTGACATAACCCAGAAGTGGGAACTGGTGTTTTTTTGTTTTTGTTTTTGTTTTTCAATACTGGGAATTGAACCCAGGACCTTCACACTAAGTACATCCCCAGGCCTTTTCTAATTTTTTTGTTTTGAGACATGCTCTCACTAAGTCACTAAATTGTTCATACTGGGCTCAAATTGCAATCCTCCTGCTTCAGCCTCTGAGAGTGCTGTGATTATAAGCAGGTACCGCAACACCCTACTGGGAACTGTTCTTCTGTGGTGAGACTTCAGGGGCCAGTTCCTGGTAGAGGAGGTGGTAGGGAAGGTACTAACAGCAAGAATAACTTTTACTAAACATTTAATATCTTTCAGAGTTTGGAGCTAAGAGGTTTTTGCGCATTATCCCATTTGAGTCTCAAAAATCACCCTATAAGAAAGGTGCTATTATTGCCCCCATTTTACAGATGGGGATAGGGGCTAGAATACATTAAGAAAATGGTCCAGTGGTCAATGCTAGGACTGGGAACCAGGACCAGGACTTGCTTTACTTTTCTTTCTCTCCTTCCCTCCCCCCGTTCCTTCCTTCCTCTCTTCCTGCCCCCTTCCTCTCTTCCTCTAGTCCTCTCTTCCTCTCCCTGTCTCTATCACAACACTTGATTAACCTGTAGCTTACGTAAGCTTTATATGTGTACAGCTGATCAAGATTGAAACATCTCTTTCCAACCATCAAAGTGACCAACATTCTGACATCTGTTCTTATAGATTAGTTTTGGGTACTCTTGAACTTCTATAAATGGAACCATATTCTTGTGTATGATTTGTTTTGCTCCACATAGAGTGTTAAGGATTTGTCCACACTGTATCAGCAAATTGTTCCCTTTTTTAAAATTTGTTTTTCACTTTTGTTTCTAATTTTTAAAAAATTTGTTCCTTTTTTATTACTGAGTGCTAGTCCATTTTATGCATATACCACCCAAGTTATTTATCTGTCCTTCTGTTAATGAGTATTTGGAATTTTTCCAGTTTTAGACTATTTTAAATAGCATAGCCAGGAACATGTTTAATTTTATTAAACACTGTATTGTCCAACTGTATTTCCAAAGTGACTGGGCCACTTTATATTTCCAACAGCACTGTTGGATTTCTAGTTGCTCCACATCCTCTCTCTTTTTTTTTAAAGGAGCATAGAAGGATTTATTAACCACAGTTTTGAAAGTACATACTCAATAAAATAGAGTGTGAGCCCTCTAGAGAGTGATCTGGATATTCCACGTTCCTGCCAACATATACAATTGTCAGTCTATTTTAGTCACTAAAGGGAGCGTGAGAAACAAGCCTTTCTGATTCCACTGCCTATGAAGCATCATAAAACACTGATTGGGGATCCCGCTGTATCCCTGGCTTCTTGTCTTAGATGAGAATAAGAGACCTAAGACCCACTTACTCCCAGCTAAGAAGGAAAGTGGCTTCCCAGGATGGCTGGGTGCCAGGAAATCTGCCTCCTCCATCATTTCTGAAGGCCGCCCACCAATTTCACGATTGGTGTGTACATGTTGTTTTCAAGGAACAGCTCTCCTGGAGAATGCTCTTCTGTGGCTTCTGGAACCAGGGTGTGCCAAGTGTGTGGCCAGTGCGGTCAGAGCCTACCGTGGGGTCAGACTTGCTCTTTCCTAACAGCCAGAAATGGTTCATGCCAGAACATCAGAGGGCTGTCAGGATGAGGCCTGGCCCAGAAGGCATTGTGGCCCACAGCATGAACCCCTCAGTGTTCAGTTTGGGCCCCCTCATGTGACCTTGGGCAAGTCACTGAGCCTCTCTGGCTCTTCTACTGACTGCTAAAAGGGGACAGCAATGTCATACTCTGTCTCATATGAGGTCCCTCAGGAGCTTCGCACTGTGTCTAGGGTATCTGTTTCTCATTCCCTCATGTCCTCTGTGCTTCTACCACACTGAACATTTAATGTTCATGAACAGGTTACTCTTTCACTCCTCTGTGTTGTTATAGAAGCTGTTTTTATTAGTGCACATTAATTATACAGAATATTGGGTTTCATCATAACATTTTCATACATGCATATAACATACTTAGATCGTGTCCATCCCCCACTTCCCACCTTCCCCTACTGTTCCCTCTCCCTCTGATCCCTTTGCTGTCATCCAACAGTGTCCTAAAAGATGCTCTTGTACAAAGTATTCTTTTTCTCTAGAATGCTCATCAGCCCAATCAGCAAACACCTCCTCTTACCTCGAGACTCATCTTAAGCAGCATGTCCTCGATGAAGACTTCTCTGTTAATTCCTGCACTCTCCTGGCTGCTTTGTGTTATCCATCCTCTTTCCCTATGTTATTTTCTTGTGAGTTTTCCCACCAGGCTGCTTAACAAGAAGTTCCACATCAAGCGCATAGCAGATGCTCAATAAATATTTATTAAATGAATGAATGGAGGGATCTTGAAGGAAAAGGAAATAAGGAAATAGTAAAAAAAATTAGACCATTTTCTCTGATAGTAAAAGAAATATATGCATATTGAAACATATGAATACAAAAGTTGGGCATGGTTGTGCAGGTCTGTAATGTCAGCACTCAGGAGGCTGAGCAGATGGATCACCTCGAGTTTGAGGGCAGCCTGGGCTACATAGTTCAAGGCCAGCCTGAATTACAGTGAGACCCTGTCTCCAACCTCTCCCCTCAAAATATTCACACAATAAAAAGTAGTGGTTAATCAATGCCACACCCAGAGATAGCCATATTAACAATTTTCTTTCAGATCTTTTTCTGTGTATAACATACACACACAATTTTCCCCAAAATTAGGGCCATATAGTTCTGAATTTGTTTATTATTTATTATATCATGGATACTCTTTGGAAGCAGTTTATTAAAATATATTCAGATGTAAGTTGAGGGTTAGGGGTAAAGCTCAATCGTATAGCACTTGTCTAGCATACATGAGGTCCTGTGTTTGATCTCCAGAACCAAAATAAATGTGTAGGTAAGTAAATTCATTTTTTGAAAACAGAATCACTAGTTGGGTGTGGTAGTGGATGCCTGTAATCTCAGCTGCTCAGGAGACTGAAGCAGGAGGATCACAAATTTGGAGCCAGCCTGGGCAACTTAGTGAGAACTGGCATCAGAATTGGAAAGGGCTGAGAACATAGGTCAGTGGTAGAGCAATTGCCTACCATGCATGAGAGCCTGGGTTCAATCCACAGCACCGAATCAATCAATCATCATCTATCAGTCACTAGAGAGAAGAAAGCAACAACAAAAATAAACATAAATTGAAAGAACAAGCCCCAATTTTAGTAAATAAATCAGAAGGAGAAATTTAAGAGTTGGGCATGTTGGCGCATACCTGTGATCCCAGCACTCAGGAATTTGGAGACCAGGATCCCAAATCTGAACCTAGCCTGTGCAATTTAGTGACTTGCTGTGATCCTGTCTCAAAATAAAAATTTTTAAAAAGAAATGCCTGCGGGTGTAGCTCAGTGCAAAGGCCCTGTGTTCAATCCCTGTTACTGGTAAGTGAGAAAGAGACAGAGAGGATTAAATTTCTTTTTCCATTCATCCTTCTGAGAATGCTACAAAGCTCCTTATTTATTTATTCATAGATTCATTCACTCAATTATTTATTACAATTACAAAAGTAACGTGTACTGTAACAAATTCAGATAATACAGAAATATGTAACTAAAAAGATAGGTATCTTCCATATGTGTGCATACAGGTACATATAATTATTAAAAAAAAATAATAAGGGGAGCTGGGGGTTTATCTCAGTAGTTAGAGTGCTTGCCTAGCAAGCACAAGGCCCTGAGTTTGATCCCTGGTACCAAAAACAAAAACGAAAACAAAATAATATGATTTGTGTTCTGTAACTTGCTTTTTTCACTTAAGACATGGACCTCTTTCTATATCAGTAAATCTATGTCTACTTCATGCTTTAAATGATTGCATATCCTCCACTGAATGATATAATTTAGATGTTATCTAAGCCCATGGTAATAAATTCATTCAATAAGTACTGAGCAGATTAAATGACAGTGTGCAACTTGTGATGACAGATTTATCCCAGGATCCCAAGGAAATCACAGACTGGGAGGCCAATGTTTGACAGCGCCTGTGCCATCAAATTTGGAATCGGGAGGCAAAATGTGAAGGGCCAGCTGCCCAGCACTGTCCCCCCGCAGGATTTGCATACCACAGGCCGGAAACCGGCAGAGTCCTGGACCCAGAGGGAGCATCCAAGAACATGAGCTGAAAGGAGCAAGCGTAGTCTGCTTCATATGAACAAATTGGTTTTGCAGAAACAGGAAATTTCTCTCATATTTTAAGTCCTAATATAGAAGAAATATGCTAGGGCTCACAGGGATTTGGGGAATTTGGCTAATATCATGAAGTAAATTTTATGTGCATTTTGAATCTGCCAGTCTCAACATGAGCTGTTACGTATTTTTGAAAAGGCTTTCTTGAAAAGCAAGGAATGTGCACCCTAACAGAATGGAGGGAACAAAACATCTCTCCATCTTGCCAGTCTCAAAGGCACAGGAAAGGGGTCCCTTTGTGCAGTGTTGGGGAGACTAAACTGGCAGCTCAGAAAGCCCTGCAAGGCCTGGCCAGCCTTCTCTTCTTGGCTTCCCAGGTTCTGTCCCCACACACCAGCCCCTGTGTTCTTCCATCTTGGCCCATTCTGCCACCTCGGGACCTCCACCCGAGTCTTTCCTTTGCCAGAAGGCCCTTTCTCCTTCACTCATCCCCAGGTGCCTAGGTTCCTTGTCTATTCCCATTCTCAGCATAATGGAGGCTGACTCCCCACTATAGATTCATTTCCTCTGTCTACATCCCATTATTATAGGCAACTAAGTTAGATAGAAATTAATATACAGTCAGAGAGGGACTGGGCTCTCAAGGAAGTCAGTGAAAAATACAGATATCAGAATTGTGGCTGGAGGCACATTTGAAGAAGGCCAGGCCTCAAGATAAAGCTGCAATGGCCAGACCTACATGCCTCCCTGAGGGATCAGCAGTAACTTGGAATTGTACTGTAATTGGTATCACCTGATCCAGTAAAGCCCAGATAGCCATCAGTCACCCAGGTGGGTGACAAGAGCATCCGGACCCACCCCTTCCCAAATATACCTTTGTTCTTTCTATGTACCCTTGCTACGTGACGTGCTTCCCTATTGGACCAATATTAGCTAAGTGACTAGACTTGTAATCTTATTGGTTGATTAGAGTATGACCCATGTTGTATTCGTGGTTTTGCTCTGTAAAACATTCTTAGAGAAGTGGCCTCGGTGGCAACCTACTTCAGGGACTCCTCCTGTCTCTCAAGGGCTATCCCTGTGCTGAGATTTCAGGCGTGCGCTGCCATGCCTGGCTGAGTGTTTTTACATTATGGTAACAAATTAAGCACTACATTTGATTTGTGTGGTTTTCTTTTCTATATTTTATTTTACAATAACAAGATTAAAATATGTCCTTCAGTTATCGCTCATTTTTTCACTATTCTGGTTGCAAGACCCAAACTCATTTTTCAAACAAATTCAGTTTCTTGTTTCTCCCTGAGTCAGAACGAACCTGGTTCCTAGACATAGAGTGTTCTAGAAGTAGATTTCTTTCCTCTTTTTCTCTCTTCCCTCCTTCCTTTCTTCCTTCCTTCTTCCTTCTTCCCTTCCATCCTTCTTTTTCTCTCTTGTTTTTGTGATGTCTTGGATCCAACCCAGTGCCTCACACTTACTAGGCAAGAACTCTGTTTTTTCCAGTGATTATACATCTTCTTTTCCTCTTTATTGTTCATCTATATAAACCTACCATCCTCAACTGGGCAGAGTGGTGCATCCCTGTAATCCCAGCACTCCTTGGGAATGTTGGCAGGAGGATCATCCTGAGTTCCAGGCCAGCCTGAACTACATATTGAGACCTTGTCTCAAGTAAAACAAAACAAAACCCTACCGCCCTCCTATTTTTGAAACCACAAACTTGTGGATTCAACCCTCAAGACTTCAACCTAGACTTACTTATGAATGAATGGAGGAGGCAGGATTTCAGGAAATCCTTGAATCTGCCTCAGGAACCTACACTGTGAGCTCTACAGCCTGTGCCCATAGGCTCAGAAAAATGTGCAAAAGAAGACAGCATTTCAGGAGCGGCTATCCCGGTTACCAAATGAGGCAACCCAAGGGTCCTAAACTTCACACCAAGTGTTCTTTGACCATATGAAACTAAGCTGCTTTTGTCTAGAGTTTCCATTTGCAAATTGGATGAGATTTGGGGTGAAGGGGGCACACAAGAAAAGAGGGAAAAAAAGTTTATGTGGTGGCATAAATTGCTTACTCACAATGAGTGAAATCTCTCTCTGCTTGAAGTGGAACTTCACCAGACCTAAAGACTCTTCTCCTGATAACCCGACAGCATCCTTGGTCGAGGCGGTAGCCACAGCAGCTGCATTAAGCCATGGGCTCCTGCGTGTTATTTTCATCTCAAATACTCATTGAGACCCACCTAGTCACCAGTCAGCTCAGAGAAGCTTTGGAAGCCTCAATCCTGCCATCCACCCCGCAGAGATAAACACCACATGAATAGCAAAGAATTTTTACTGAAATACAGAGTTTAAGGCTCCTCATGCCCTCAGAACCAAGTTCTTCACCCCAGTCCCTCAGAGGACTCAGCTTTGATTAGAGTCTTAGCAAGAATTCCTGCTCCCTCTCTGTAAATCCGAGAGTTCATGACCCAGCCAGCTGTGAGGAGGAGGATGGCCCCCCGGCTCAAAGGCCAGGCCCTCTATGTCATCACATGGGCCCAGGGAACAGGAGGAGAAAAACCGGGTCATCCATTCCTAGCCAACACTAAGACACTTGCTCACTGTTCTTACAACCTGGACCGGTACCTGCTCCACTATCAGAAGTTTCTCCCACCCCTAGTATGGAATAAACAGCTTTGAGGTAAACAGACCTCATGTTGAGTCCCTCTGACCCTAGGTCCTCGTGCAGCCCCCAGGTCCTCCCACCATGCCTGTCTCACAGCTGTGTTCTGGGTGCTACCTAGCCATCCTTTCACCACCAGCCCAGCAGAGGCCGCCAGAGTGATGCGTATGAAGCCAGAGTCTGCAGGCACTGAGAAAGAAAGGCTCCCACAAGGGCCAGGGCTGGAACATCCTATTCTGCAGCCAGCCTCCATCCAAGTGCCCCAATAAAATAGGCACTCAGTCTCCTGTTTAGACCTCCTCACCCTTTCCAGAGATGAAGGTAGGACCAACTACTTCCATCATATTATTTTTTAAAATGTGTTTATGCCAGGTGTAGTGGTGCACACCTGTAATCCAGCACTTGGGAGGCCGAGGCAGGAGGATTATCAAAAGTTCAAGGTCAGCCTGAGCTACATAATGAGTTCAAGACTAGCCAAGGCTACATATCGAGACCCTGTCTCACAACATCAAAAATGAATAAATAAAGTATACACACACATATATGCCAAAACAAGATTACCAAAACTATGGAAACAATGGTATATTTTAACTGTTCATACTTAGCAAATTATAACCATGATACCTCACTCCACATGTATTCACACACACATATATATATACAGAGTCACATATACATGTATGCGTGTGTTGCCATATAATAAGGCAGTTCACAAACTATATGAAAATGCTATGGATTTACAGCATACTATAGTGCCAGAAATGGGACTAAGTTTAGGATGCACATCTCCTGCTGACCTCTCAAGAGGAGAAGCAGAACCTGCATGGATGAGATCTCAGCACAGGGCCCTCCAACCCACTGTCAAGCTCCACCCACCTCGCATGTTCCAGGACACCGGGAGATATAGATTAGGTAGCAAGTGAAGAAAAAGGAGAAGGTTTAAAAGCTCCTGGACCCTCTTCCAGTTCGAAACCTATCACCACAGTGGCAAATGCTCTCCACCAAAGCAGGAGCATAGCTAGGCTGGGGGGAAGGAGGGTGCCCTGCTCTTGGCCATTTGTTGAGTCTCCACACTGGCCCACTGTCCTACTCTGCTGGAGCTCAGAGCTTTTTCCTGTGTTTGTGTTTTTGTCAGAGCAGGAAGTCTTCCTGGAAATCCTCCAGAAATCCAACCTCCTCCTCCTTCCCCAGGGACACTGGCTTTAGGCGTGTACCCCACTCCACCCCACCTCAACCCAGCCTGAAGTGCTGAGGCCAGAAGGACAGGAAGTTATCTTCCCAGAGCCCAAGGTCAGGGTGAGCATCAGCCCCGGGCCTGCCTCCTCTCAGCAGCCAAGGAAAGGCAACAACTTCTTGCTGTAGAACACACTAATAGGGAAAAGGAGGTTGTCAGGGTTCTTTTGTTTTTGTTTTAGAGACAGGGTCTTGCCATACAGTCCAGGCTTCGCCTTGAACTCACCACATAGCCCAGGCTGGCCTCAAAATTTCAAAGATCCTCCTGCCTCAGCTTCCCAAATACTGGAATCACAGATGTGTACCACCATGCCCAGCCAGGTTGTTGTTTTCAAAGGAAATTTGAAAAATGCAGAATACAAAGAAGAAAACAACGATCACCCATATTTCCACGATGCTACTTTTCTTTGTGTCCTTCTTGTTCACTTGGTGCCCAAAGGCTGAGCACTGAGACACCCTGACCACATCTGGTTCCACTCAGTGCTCCAGGCAATCAGCCTCTTCCTCCTTGTTCAACTATCAGCTATCCTCACCTCATCCAGTCACCATGGGAAAAGATAAGGCTAGGTGTGACTAAAGAAACCGGGTGAGGTGGTGCATACCTATAATCCCAGCACTCCTTGGGAGGCTGAGACAGGAGGATTACTGCAAGTTTGAGGGCAGCCTGGGCTACATAGTGAGTTCAAGACCAGCCTGGAATACATAGGGAAATCCTGTCTCAAGATCAATCAATCAATTAATCTGACAACTGTGTTTGCTCTCCCGGGAAAGCTGCATAATAGCTCAGGTGCCCTCAAGAGTCCATGAAACAGCAGCTTTGCTAAATGCTCCTGAAAAAGAAGGTTCTGAGGCCAAATATGTCAAGAAACATCATATTCAGCTCCACCATCCTGCATCCACAGTGTCCAAAAACTCCTGACAACTAAAAGTATTTTTATAATTTGGGTAAAACTTGACCTAAATTGATGTGTGGCTCTTCAGATTCTTCATTTAACCTACTTAGCGTGAACATCTATATGCTTGGCTGAGGAGGTATGTGTTTGCCTGCAGAGTCTGCCCCCCTCTCCTGGGAACTAGGGAATAAATAGTGCATTCCTCATGTTACTTTCTTTCAATTTGAAAAATTCTGAATTCCAAATATATATCTGGTCCCAAGGATTTGAGGTATTGGACTATGAACTGGATAACCAAAAACATTTTTGTAGACAAGGCTCTAACCCCACACAGCATTTTTCCAAGCTAATTTGGCTGTGAAACCCTTGGTTCCACTTGCTACCTATTAATATGTCACAGAATTCCCATGTGGGCACTTGGGAAACACAGGATGTTTAGAAGAATTGAACTGTCTTAATGGTGAGTTTTCAGGTGTAGGAAAAGGGTGGACTTTTCTGAAAGCTCTCAGATCCGAAATGCTGGGGGACACGGGTGCTTGTTCCCTTGTCAGGGCTAAGACTATGCAAGACAAGAAGCTGGAATAGGGACAACTGAGGCAAGTCAGCTGGGGATAGGACTGTTGCCTGCTGGAAAATTGATTAGGAGAGACTCATACAAGAACCCAAGAGGGAGCCAGGAGTGGTGGCATAAGACTGTAATCCCAGTAGTCAGGAGGCTGAGGCAGGTAGATGATGAGTTCAAGGTCATGCTGGGCTACAGAGCAAGTGTGAAGCCAACCTGAGATACATATCAAGACCTCGTCTTTTTTAAAAATTTTTTTAAAAGGCTGGGGATGTAGTTTAGTGATAAGAGCACTTACCTATCATGCACAAGGCCCTAGGTTTGATCCCCAGTACAAAAGAAGGGAGATGGGCTGGGGATTTAGCTCCATAATTAGAGTGCTTGGGGCTGGGGATTTAGCTCAGTGATTAGAGTGCTTGCCTGGCAAGCACAAGGGCCTGAGTTCGATCACCAGCATCGGAAAAAAAAAAAAAAAAAAGAAAGAAAGAAAGGAAAAAGAGGAGGAGGAAGAGAAGAAGACAGTTAAGAGTTGAGCTAAAGATCAGAAGCCAAGAGATACACAGGATTTCAATCATTCAGAAGTCCAAGTACCTAACAACAGAGAATCCTTGAAACTAAGGCAAATTTTGTGAGCTTCTAGGTACCTCTGATAAAGGCCTACACCATTCTGGGGTTTACAGGTGGAAGCTAAGTGAGAATCCTAGCTCTTGTAACAAAACGGTGCCTAGGCAGCCAGACCACCTCACGTCTTCTCTTAACAAGGCGAAGGTGTTATATTACATTATGATATCAAGAGACCTGCCAGAACAGTGAGTTCAGGCTGTGAGGGTTTGGGATATGTTTCTTGAGTCTTTGATCTCCCAACTGCTAGATGTTACAATTCTTTGAAATGATTCATTGATCAGCAGGGTCCCTGCCGCTGCCTGGCCATCCGAACATGCCTGTGGGAAGGTACTGCTTGCAGCCTTGGGGCCGTTCATTTAGCTCTAGAATCTAGATGGTTCTAGGATGCTCATTAACAGTTCCTTCTGGGCTCAAAGTGTTGGGAGCAGCAGGAACACCCTGAGGAAAGGATGTGCAGGGTCCCTTCCAGGCTTGGCTGTAGCTGATCTCTGTCTCTTGCTGCCATAAATATGGGATGCACAAGTCTCTTAAAAAATCTCTTCGAGGGATAGCTTAGTGGTAAAGTGCTTGCCTAGCAAGCGCAAGGCCCTGAGTTTGACCCATAGCACCGCCCATCCCAAAAAAACCCAAAAAATTATCTCGTCCAGCCAGGGATGGTGGCTCATGTCTATAATACCAGCACCCAGGAGGCTGAGGCAGGAGGATTTCCACAAGTTCGAGGCCAGCCTGGGATACACAGTGATTTCAAGGTCAACCTGGGCTAATAGTGAGACCTTGTCTCAAACAAAGAAAAAAACAAGCAAAAAATAAAAACTCTTCATGAGCCTAGTGTGGTAACATTCCCCAGGAATACCCTGACTCCAGGAAGCTGAAGGAGGATGATCACAAGTTTAAACCCAGCCTCGGCAATTTAGCAACTTAGAGAGACTGGGTCTCAAAATCAAATATAAAAAAGCGTTGGGGATGTAGCTCAGTGGAAGGCCAGAGTTGGATTCTCTAAGCCGGTTTACTGTTTCCAACTCCAGGGAAGCAGCCAAGCTTTTTATGGCCCAGGCAGTCTTGCACATGCTGCATTGCTCCCTATGCCCGGAACTCCCGTCCCCTTCCTGACTAATTCCCATGCATCCTCCAGGCTCGCCTGGACACCACTGGGTCCAGAGAGACTTGCACAGTGGAGCCCCCTCTGCCATTCCCGGGTGTCTGACTTCCCAGCATCGTGCTCTGGCACAGCGTGGTCACTGCGTGGTTATGTCTGAATCACTCTGCTGACTGGGACCTGTGAGGCAAGGGAGGGAGTTCGCACAAGGCTGAGTCCCCAGGACCTCACAGCCTGCCTGTCATCCTGTGGGGACTCCGTGGTGTCTGTCCTATCCATGACTCCATTTCTGAACGGCTTGGGCACTGACATGGGAAAACACCATTTTGTCCGGCTACCCATGTATTAAATTCTTTCCATTTGAATAGGTAGTGCTTGCAAACAGAACATTTAAAAGTTATCAAAGGGAATACGGGACAGATGAGTGCTTCCTCCCAGGTCCTCCAACCACTGTTTCTATTCTGGAGGTAACCACGTTGTGAGTGTTCACACAAACTTCAGAGACAAACTGTGTGCATTCTAAATGGAATCTTTGTAAACTGGCTGTCGGGATGCATGCCTGTAATCCCAGCACTCGGGAAGCTGGAAGCTGAGGCAGGAGGATCACCACAAGTTTAAGGCCATCACGGGTTAAGTGTTGAGTTCAAGCCTCCCCTGAATGATATAGCGAGACCCCGTCTCATTAATTAATTAATTGATTAATTGATTAATTAATTAATTAAAAGTTAAATAAATAGAGCCTTTATAATCCAGCTCCTGGGCTTTCCTAAGCACTTTCCCACTGAACAGTCAGCAAAAGTCCTCTCCATTGCCCAATCAACCTTCCCTAGCCAACAACTTAGACTCATTTCAGCAGAAAACAAACTTTTGGCTCCCTTCAAAGGACAAGCAGGATGGGAGGTGGCGGAGGACAGGGGTGACACACGGGGGACGTGCTGTAGATGCCAGTATGCTCACCCCCAGTCTCTTCGACTGTCTGCACATGGACCCAGGGTGAGAGCAGAAGCTGTGGGGACAGGATGCTCTAGGGACACTCTGGAGGACTGTCACCTGTGCAACCACACCCCAGCCTCACTACTTGAGAAAGGAAGGACGGTCAGACCCAGCTTCAGCCCACTCCCCATAAGAGGAAGAGAACTTCAGTGTTAGTCATTTCCCATTGGGTTGGGCTTTACCTGGGAGTCTGAGTCACCACACAGGTGTGAGGGAGGGAGAGGTGCTGCCTAGTGACACATCTGCCTGTGCAGGAAGGAGATTAGCCATGGGGGCAAGAGGCTGGGGGCTGCAACAACCACTGTAGGAATACTTGCTGTTCAGTGGGTTTGGAGTCTTGAGCCAAAGGTGTGACCTCAGAGTAGAGCATCAAAAGTCCAGGGTTCATCTAGGCATCATGGGCACACCTGTAATTTTAGCACTTGAGAGGCTGAGGCAGGAGGATCACTGGGAATTCGAGGCCAGCCTGAGCTACATAGTGAGCTCAAGGCCAGCCTGGAATACATAATGAGACCCTGCCTCCAAAATATTAAAAACAAAAAGTTCAGGACTCCTCTTCCTTTCTCTTCCCTTCCTCCCATCCCACCCACAGGGAACCAGCCACCCTGGTCTACCATTAGTCAAAGCACCCCATTAGGCAAAGCCTCCTGAGAGGGGTTGGGTCAGGGGCCCCACAGTCCCAGCACAATACCATTGTTGTTATCATTTCCCTTTTCCCCTTTTGAGTCAAGAACAAAGCCCAGGCCTAAGAGCACCAATGTCAGCATTGATCCCAAAGCAGCCTCGTTTGCTGACCAAATCTTTTAGCTATGCCAGCGGCTTCCTGGAGCTGGCCAGATGCAATCAGCCCAGCCCTGGGAATTTCCACCTCTGCTCGACTTTCACTGTCCCTTCAGCAACTTTTTCTACTTCCTCTAAGCTGTGCTAACTGTGGGAGGCCGAATAATGTCCTCTAGAAGAGGCCTATGTCCTAGTCCCTGGGATCTATGAATGTTGTGGTGTGGCATGGCAGAGGAGACTGTGTAGATGCCAAGGATCAGACAATGGGGACATCACCCTGGATTATGCAGGTGGGTCCAGTTCAACCACAGTGCCCTTCTCGGAAGAAAAATCTAAGGGTGAGAGGGAGTGAAGGGGAGGTCACGATAGAAACAGAAATGAGCTGACATGGGAGGCCAAAGACATGGGGCGCCAAGGACAGCGGCAGCCTCTGAAAGCTGGAAATGCAAGGAAACAGATTCTGTCCGGAGCCCCACCCTGTTGGCGCTTTTTAGATCGATGAGCTCCAAAACTATGAGACAATACATCTGCATTGCTAAGCCACAGAGTCTGTGGTCATTTGTTACAGCAGTGTATTAGTCAGTATTCTCTAGAGAAACAGATACAATGGTAGATCTATGAATATTTAAGAGCTTACAATTTGGCTTCCTCCGACTTCTTACAAGTCAGGCGTGGAAGCATGCAGAGGGTCCGTCTGCAAGCTGGAGATCCGGAGGTCCCAGCCGACGTTCTGGAGGTCTGAAGGATCCAGGCGAAGGTCTGGAGGCCCGAAGGATCCAGGCGAAGGTCTGGAGGCCCAAAGGATCCAGGCGAAGGTCTGGAGGCCTGAAGGCTCTAGGCAAAGGTCTGGAGGCCCGAAGGATCTAGGCGAAGGTCTGAAGGGTCCAGGCAAAGATCCAGAGGTCCGAAGTATCCAGGTGAAGGTCTGGAGTTCTGAAGCTCCTCCAAAGGAAGTGAAACCGATCCAAAGAAGCCGGCTGGCCTAGATCCCTCTTCATTTCCCCTTTATACCATCTAGAGAATGGGCTGCTCTAGGGTGGATCTTCTACACCCTAGGGTGTAGAATTGCTAAACCAATTTAGTTAAGCTTCTCTTACAAGTTGACACAGTCAATCGACCATCACGATCCACCCTTGTCAACTTGACAACCAGACACATTTCTTTAAACCAGTCTCCAGATACAAAACAAGCTCATAATTACGCCTAACATGTTATTAACTATCCTGCGTACCAACAGGACAGCACTAATTCCTTTCCCAGTGTTATTAGTGACCTTTAGAGTCAATGATTCACAAGAGAGCCGATTCAATACAGGACACTCATGGGTTACAACCCATAAGCCAGATGCAGTAAGAGTGCCGAACCGCTATCTATATTGTATTACACTGGAATCATGTAGGAGAGAGTAGTACAACTACAGTCCTTGTTTCTGTAGCTGATCACGAGGTCGTAACTGGTATTTAGAGCTACCTTCTTCTACTACCCATTCTGTATTCCCTTGACCTTCAGCGAGCACCTCAGCAGGTCTTGGTTCTTTCCCTGGTGGAGTGACCCATACCTTCATTCCGGAAGGACAGGGGTGACACTCTGCCTGGGTTAGGTTGTTGAAGTTTTCCATTGACTTTAATGATGGGGCATGGTAATACGAGGAGGCACCCTACAGGATCTCCTGCACTCCAAGTACATTCTTCCTTTCCTCCATTGTGGAGTAGAAGTCCAATTTCCCCTTGATAGTCTGGGTCAATCACCCCTGACAACACTGTGACTCCCTTTTCAGCTTGTTTCCTCAGAGGCATAAGGAGACCAAAATGACCAGGGGGAAGTCTTATCTTCCAGTTCAGGGGTATCATTGTTGTGCTCCCTGGTACAAGCCTTCCCCTTTTTGGAACTAAGACTTCTAAGCCAGCAGAATGTACAGTCTTGGGAACAGGAAGCAAAAATCTTGCTAGTGGGTCACCGAGGGTGATGGTGAACGGTACCATTCCCACTTGGGGAACAGTCCATCAGTGGACACTGATTCGAGGCATATACAGCCTTTTGAAGAACCTTGCCCCAGCCCTGCAAGCTACTGCCACCCAGCTGGCACTGTAAGTGTGTCTTCAGAAGACCGTTCTACCTTTCTATCAATCCAGCTGCTTCTGGGTGGTGAGGAACATAGTAAGGCCAGTGAATTCCATGATCATGAGCCCATTGCCTCACTTTTTTGGCTGTAAAATGTGTTCCTTGGTCAGAGGCATTGTATGTGGAATTCCATGATGATGGATGAGGCATTCTGTGAGTCCACTAATGGTAGTTTTGGCAGAAGCATTACGTGCAGGGAAGGCAAATCTGTAGCCAGAATAAGTATCTATGCCAGTAAGGACAAAGCGCTGTCCTTTCCATGGGGGAAGCGGTCCAATATAATCAACCTGCCACCAGGTTGTAGCCTGATCACCCCGGGGGATGGTGCCATATCGGGGACCCAGTGTTGGTCTCTGCTGCTGGCATAGTGGGCATTCAGTATTGGCTGTAGCCAGATCAGTCTTGGTGAGTGGGAGTCCGTGTTGCTAGGCCCATGCATAACCTCCACCCCTGCCACCATGGCCATTCTGTTCATGAGCCCATTGGGCAATGACAGGGATGGCTGAAGAAAGAAGTTGACCACTACCTACAGAATGGGTCATCTTATCCACCTGATTGTTGAAGTCCTCTTCTGCTGAGGTCACTTTTTGGTGAGCATTTACATGGGATACAAATATTTTTATATCCCTTGCCCAGATGGAGAGATCTATCCACGTACCTCTTCCCCAGATATCTTTGTCACCAATTTTCCAATCATGGTCTTTCCAAGTTCCCTGACCATCCGGCCAGACCATTGGCTACAGCCCATGAACCAGTATACAGTCGCACATCTGGCCATTTGTCCTTCCAGGCAAAATGTACTACCAGGTGCACTGCCCGAAGTTCTGCCCACTGAGATGATTTCCCTTCTCCACTGTCCTTCAGGGATGTCCTGGAAAGGGGCTGTAATGCTGCAGCTGTCCACTTGCGAGTGGTGCCCGCATAACATGCAGAACCATCTGTAAACCAGGCCCTGGCCTTTTCTTCCTTTGACAACTGGTCATACGGTACACCCCATGAGGCCAAGGGTGCATGCTGGGAAACAGAAGGCAATACAGCAGGAGTAGGAACCATAGATATCTGGGCAACTTCTTCACATAATTCACTTGTACCCGCTGGACCCAGTCTGGCTTGATCACGAATGTACCATTTCCATTTGATGATAGAATGTTGCTGTGCACGCCCAACCTTATGATTTGGTGGGTCGGGTAATACCCAACTCATGATAGGCAACTCAGGTCTCATGGTGACCTGGTGTCCCATGGTCAAGCGTTCAGTTTCTACTAAGGCCCAGTAGCAGGCCAGGAGCTGTTTTTCAAAGGGGGAGTAGTTGTTTGCAGATGATGGCAGAGCCTTGCTCCAAAATCCTAAAGGTCTCTGCTGTGATTCGCCTGTGGGGGCTTGCCAGAGACTCCAGACAGCATCTCTACCTGTCACTGACACTTCAAGTACCATTGGATCTGCTGGGTCATGTGGCCCCAGTGGCAGGGCAGCCTGCACAGCAGCCTTCACCTGTTGTAGAGCCTTCTCTTGCTCTGAGCCCCACTGAAAACTAGCAGCTTTCCAAGTCACTCGGTAAATGGGCCAAAGTAGTACACCTAAGTGAGGAATATGTTGCCTCCAGAATCCAAATAGGCCCACTAGGCGTTATGCTTCTTTTTTGGTTGTAGGGGGAACCAGGTGCAACAACTTATTTTTTACCTTAGAAGGAATATCTCTACATGCTCCACACCACTGGACTCCTAGGAATTTCACAGATGTAGAAGGACCTTGAATTTTAGTTGGGTTTATCTCCCATCCTCTGGCTCTCAAATGCTTTACTAACAAATCCAGAGTGGCCGCTACCTCCTGCTCATTTGGTCCAATCAGCATGATATCATCAATGTAGTGGACCAGCGTGATACTTTGCGGGAGAGAAAGGCGATCAAGATCCCTGCGAACTAAGTTGTGACAGAGGGCTGGAGAGTTAATATAGCCCTGAGGCAGGACTGTGAAGGTGTATTGCTGGCCTTGCCAGAGGAAAGCAAATTGTTTCTGATGGGCCTTATGGATAGGTATGGAAAAGAAGGCATTTGCCAAGTCAATAGCTGCATACCAAGTACCAGGAGATGTGTTAATCTGCTCAAGCAAGGACACCACATCTGGTACAGCAGCTGCAATCGGAGTCACCACTTGATTCAGTTTATGGTAATCTACCGTCATTCTCCAAGACCCACCTGTCTTCTGCACAGGCCAAATGGGAGAATTAAATGGGGATGTGGTGGGAACCACCACCCCTGCATCCTTCAAGTCCTTGATAGTGGCATTAATCTCTGCAATCCCTCCAGCGATGCGATACTGTCTTTGGTTTACTATTTTACCAGGCAAAGGCAACTCTAATGGCTTCCATTTGGCCTTCCCAACCATAATAGCCCTCACACCACAGGTTAAGGATCCAATGTGAGGATTCTGACAAGTACTAAGTATATCTATCCCAATGATGCACTCTGGAACAGGGGAAATGACGACAGGATGAATTCGAGGGCCTATTGGACCCACTGTGAATCAGACCTTTGCTAAAACTCCATTGATCACCTGACCTCCATAGGCCCCAACTCTTACTGGAAGACCAGAATGACGTTTTGGATCCCCTGGAATCAATGTTAATTCAGAGCCAGTGTCCAGTAGTCCCCAAAATATCTGATCATTTCCCTTCCCCCAGTGTACAGTCACTCAGCCAAAAGGCCTTAGGTCCCTTTGGGGAAGAACGGGAGAAAGATTAACTGTATAAATTTTTGGTACATGGGCGTCCTTCCCCAAGGAGACCAGGCCTCCTCTTCATTCAAGGGGTTCCAGGTCTGTAAACTGGCTCAAATCCGGGAACTGGTTGAGAGGTCGTGATTCCCTGTTATTACGATTTGAAGTGGGTTTCCGTTCATTTGCCCTTGAATTTTTTCGATTATATAAATCGCGTAGAAATTTTGTAGGCTTCCCATCTATTTCACTTATGGAAACACCGTGGCTAATCAGCCAATGCCATAGGTCTACACATGTCAGGCCATTCTGATTGTTGTTCTGCTCCTGTTGTCTATTACAGTAAATGCGTGGACTCTGCCTTTGGCAATTAAGTGCTGCCACTTGACCCTTGCCACTCCAGGAACCAATCAGACCCATCACCCTCAAATTTCCCAATTGAGCAACCGCAGTCCCCACTGTTAGGTCTGGCATACAGAGACGAGCAATAACAGGGCTCTTTAGGGATGCTGGTGCTCCCCTCACAAATCTGTTCCTCAAGGTGTTAGTGAAGGGTATGTTTTCTGGATCATCCCAGTGTGGAGGATTAGGTTTAGCATGACAGATCCACTCCAACATTCCCATTTCCCTGAGTCTCCGAATCCCCTCATCAACGGTAAACCAAGGAATGTCAGACATTTCTAACTCATTCACAGTGGGCCATCTTTTGATCCATACTTCTTCCAACCAGCCAAATAAACTATTAACAACTTTCTTTACTCCACAAGCTGCAACATTAAATTCAGAATCTCTGCTTAAGGGGCCCATATCAACAAACTCAGCCTGATCCAAGTATATGTTTTTTCCACTATTATCCCATACCTATAAAATCCATTCCCACACTTGCTCATCAGGTCTCTGCTTATAAGAGTTAGAAAATTCAAGAAGTTCTTTGGGGGAGTAATGAATCTCCTCATGGGTCACACTTTGTACTTCACCCTTAGGGGCCCTCTGTGATTTGAGCCTGGTTATGGGCCTAGAGGCAAAGGTGGGTGGTGAGGGTTGGTCCTGAGAAGCTTCAGCATTATCTTGCTCAATCAACACCACAGGGGATGGGGGTGTGGGTGAGGATGCTTCTGCTGCTGTGGGTGAGGAAATCTCTCCCTCTGGCAAGATAATCTCATTAGTATCTAGAAACTCAGCATCTTCAACTTCCTCAGGATCCTCCCTAACATCTCCATCCCAGTTCACGGGATCCCACTCTTCACCGATCAGTGCCCTCACCTTTGCTTCAAATACCTTTAGAGGCTGAGCGTTAAACTTACATTGTAGTTCAGCTAATCGAATTATGAGGGCCTGTGTTTGGGTTTCTGCTGTTTCAGCCCTGTGGCTAAAAGACAGGAGATTGTCTTTCAGGACACACTTAGAAACTTTTAAATTTCTTATGTGTGTCTGGAGTTGGGAATTTGAATTTTTGAGCTCCTTATTTTCCTTCATTAGTTTGTCCAGAGATGCTAAGACCAGCCAGCCAGCATCACTGTATTTCCGGCTCTGCCAAAAATGTTCAAAACTTTGGCATACGGACTCAGTAAATTCATGACAATTCACAAGTGGTGAGGTAGGATAATCAAATGGGTTTATACTGTATATTAAGTTAAGCATTTCATGCCAAGGATCATTAGTATTTCCCACAGTATTAGGGGGAGAGATCATGGCATCTTCAGGTCTCACCAAATTAAAGAGGCGACTCCAGGAAGCCCGAAAGACCTTAAAGAACTCCATTTTTACAGTTCTGCTTCTCTAGAGCCACTCTCAGTACCAAAATCTGTATTAGTCAGTATTCTCTAGAGAAACAGATACAATGGTAGATATATGAATATTTGAGAGCTTAGAATTTGGCTTCCTCGGGCTTCTTACAAGTCAGGCGTGGAAGCATGCAGAGGGTCTGTCTGCAAGCTGGAGATCCGGAGGGCCCAGCTGAAGGTCTGGAGGTCCGAAGGATCCAGGCGAAAGTCTGGAGGCCTGAAGGATCCAGGCGAAGGTCTGGAGGCCCGAAGGATCCAGGCGAAGGTCTGAAGGGTCCAGGTGAAGATCTAGAGGTCCGAAGTATCCGGGTGAAGGTCTGGAGTTCTGAAGCTCCTCCAAAGGAAGCGAAACCGATCCAAAGAAGCCGGCCGGCCTAGATCCCTCTTCATTTCCCCTTTATACCATCTAGAGAATGGGCTGCCCTAGGGTGGATCTTCTACACCCTAGGGTATAGAATTGCTAAACCAATTTAGTTAAGCTTCTCTTACAAGTTGACACAATCAATCAACCATCACAAGCAGCAAGATGAAATTAGTGTGGATGTTGGTGCCAGGAGCCAGGTGCTAATGTAGTGAATGTCTTAATTTGGTGTCTTTGGAATTGGGCAGTAGACCATAGATGAAAGAATGATAAGGGAAAAGCCTAGATTGGACCTGATGTGGTGGCTCATGCCTGTAATCATAGCTATTTAGGAGGCTGAGGCAGGAGGATCACAAGTTTAAGCCCAGCCTGGGCAACTTACCAAGAATCTGTCTCAAATTAAAAATTTTTTTTAAAAGATTGGGGATGTAGCTCAGTATGAAAGCTCTGGGTTCAATCCCAAGTACCACAATAAAAATAATTTAAGTTTTTTTAATTTAAAAAAATTTTAAAAGGGCTGGAATGTAGAGCTAAGAGCAAAGCCCTTTGGGTTTGATCCCCAGTAGTGGGGAAAAAAGAGAAAGACTAGACTGGCCTTGAACTACGGATGTTAAAAATTCTGCTGATGAGAGATAAAAAGAAAATGAGGAGTGGCTATCTAGAGAAACATCATCATTTAGGGCAATACCTAAACTGTCATAAATAGAATGGAGGTAGAAATAGGGACATTGACGATCCTTCTGGTGAGGGCTGACAAGGAAGTGAGGAACATTTTAGGGGAAACTGGAGGAAGGGGGCAGGGTCCTGTTAAGTAGCTTCTGGCTTTCTTTTCTGGAGAAAGCCAGAAGTGGTGGTGCACACCTGTGATCACAGCACTGAGGAGGCTGAGGCAAGAGGATTGTCACAAGTTCAAGGACAGTCTGAACTACACAGTAAGACCCTGTCTCAAAAAACAAAAAATAGTGACGAGAAACTTAGCCGAATTGTGTCCTGCTCTTATATGGAAAGAAGAAACTCTAAGCAATGAACTCGGAGATTTCCAAGCGAAGTATTGAGTATACAGCCTAGTGCATTCTTGCTATTTATAATAAAGTACAATAAAAAGATAAATTAAGAGAAGAACTGTACGTAAAAAGAAAGCAGGAATTAGAGATTTGAGAAATTCTTAACCTAACCAGATTAGAAAAAATGATGAAACTAAAGGATCCACTGTCAGGAGAGAATGTGCTGGAGAAAAAGCCACCAGCATGCTATACAAGTGTTTGCTAGGGCTTTAGAAGAACCATAAGGTCAGTGGCTTCAGTCACATAGAGGGGTCTCTGGCGGGATCAGTCTGTGACTAATAGACCCCTCAGCCGTCTCAGAGATGCAGTTGGACAGAACTCTGTGATGATGCCTCTTATCTGATGGAATGAAAGCCCGTGACACAGGGGTGACCTATAAAATCAGCAGAAACGCACTGTCCTGGAATGAGAGGAACAGAGAATGAGATTAAAGACAGATGATAGATTCCCAGGATTCTTCAGGCAGGAAATGGTCTGGTAAATTCAACTGTATCCTAAGTGCAATGGCCCACATCTACATAGACTCAGCGGCTTAGGAGGCTGAGGCAGGAAGATTGCTTGCACCCAGGAACTCAAGGTTAGCTTGAGCAACATAGTGAGACCCTATCTCCTAAATACATATATACATACATAATACATACATAAATTCCCAGCTACACACATGAGCTAGCCTTTAAAAATAAGTCCAACTTGGGGCTTTAGCGCAGTGGTTAGAGTGCTTGCCTTGCAAGCACAAGGCCCCAAGTTCAATCCCCGGCACCAAAAAGAAACAACAAAAAAACCAATAAAAATAAGTCCAGTGGTGGTAGTATACATCTATAGTGCCAACATTTGGGCGGCTGAGGCAAAAGGATCATACATTTGAGGCCAGCCTGGACTACACAGAGAGACCCTGTCTCAAAACAAGCAAACAAACAAACAAAACAAATCAACCTTGAAATCTAGAGGAGTTTGCTTATATGGGTTTTTAAATTGCTTGGGACCAGTGACCTCTTTCTTCCCATTTTGTCCTTTGTGCATGGGAATGTTTACAATGGTTACCTTGTTTCTGTCTTTGGGAGCAGATTACTCCATTTCTGTCTTTGGAAACCTGTGAATTTCACAGGTTCACAGATGGAAAGGAATTGTACCTTAGGTAGATTATACCCAGAACCTCACCCATTCCTTAGATTCTTTAGATGATAAGAAGTCAGACTTTTGAGCTGATGAGATTTAAATAGGATTTTTCTTTTATTTTTTGCTGATGCTGTAGTTGCGCCTTGGGGGATGTTGGGATGAAGTAAGCATATTTTGTACATGAACCAAGTGTTACTCTGTGGAGGCCAGAAGACAGTACTAGGGTGTGTCCATAACATCCACATCTTCATCCCCGGAATCTCTGTATATGCTCACTTACATGGGAGTTTGCAGATCTGATTAAGTATATTGAGTTAGGCAGATTATCTTCCATCACCTGGGTAGGGCAGCACTCAGGAGGCAGTAAGATGCCCAGGAGTTTGAGGTCAGCTGGAATATGTAGTGAGTCCTTGTCTCTAAAAATAAAACAAGACAAGGGGTTAGGGAATGTCTCTAAAAGGGGAACAGGAGGGTCAGAGTGATAGAAGATGTGGCGACTGAGGCCAAGGTCAGAGTGACACGGGGCCATGAGCCAAGGCGTCCAGGCAGCCCCTATACCATCCCCTAAGGAAATAGCTGCTTCCTTAGAGGCTCCAAAAGGAGCCCAGCATCACCATCCTATTTGGGATTTCTGACCTTGGGAATTCTAAAGTAAGACACTTACGTTATTTCCAGCCATTAAATTTATGGTGATTTGTTATAGCAGTGATAGGAAATTAATGCATTAACTTCTTCCCAAGTCCAAGCTCCACACCATCCCCGCCAACCTGAGGCTCTCCCACCTGAGGCTCCTTCCACTTTCCATCTCCCCTGAATTTCCAGTGTGAAAATTCCCGACTTGCCTCTCCTGTAGGCTTAGACCAGTTGTTTCCTTGGTACACCTCCTGTGGTTTCCTAACTCTTCCCAGATCTGCATCTACCTTTAGCCTGATGGTTTTTAACTCTACACATTAAAATCACTGGGCAGGGGTAGACTTAACAAATATTGAAGGCCCAGTTCAGGCTCTAGAGGTGGGTTATCAGTTCTTTGTCTTGTTTTGTTTTTTGGGAGTGCTGGGGATCAAACTCAGGGCCTTGTGTTTGCTAGGCAAGCACTATACCACTTGAGCTAAGTTCCCAACCCCTTTGTCTTGTTTTGTTTTTTGAGACAGAGACTCACTGTGTATTTCAGGCTGGCCTCACACTCATGGGCATCTTCCTGCCTCAGGGTCTTGAGTGCTGAGGTTACAGGTATGCACCATCACACCCAGAAGGCTATCAGTTTTTTGGGGTTTTTTTTTTGTTTGTCTTTTTGGGATTTTTTTTTTTTGGTGCCTGGGGATCAAACTCAGGGCCTTGTGCTTGCAAGGCAAGCACTCTAACCACAGAGCTAAATCCCTAGCCAGCTATCAGCTTTTTAAAGATCCCCAGGTAATTCTTTTTTTTTTTTTTATTAGTACATGTCTGCAGTATATAATGATTAACAATTATCATGGGGAGTTGGTATACACACGTAACACATCTTAATTCTTTTTTTGCTTTTCATCCCCTACCCTGCCCCTTCCTCCTTGCTTCTTCCAAATGTTGGTTCCCTTCACATTTGCAAAACTCTTATTTTCATCATTTTTTTCCATTCCTTTTCCTCTTCCACCCTTCCCCTCCCCATCTCTTATTCTCCATCCATTTAAAAAAGATCTCCCTACTTCCTCTTTACCTATCTTCTATTTTGCTCTTTATTTACATATATATGTATATATGTTTTGAGTTTCTCATGTAAGAGATCCCATGTGATATTTAAGCTTGTGTGTGACTTATTTCACTCAACATCATAGTCTCAAGTCACATCCATTTATGTAAAATGGCTCGAGTTTATCTCTCTGGATGGCAGAGTAGTACTCCATTGCACCCAGCAATTGTGATGTGCATCCATCACTGAGAATACCTGTCGACTTCTTGGTCCACGGTTACCCATCTTCAGCATGCAAGAGAATTGCCTGGAGAGCTCTGAACACGGACGCCAGGACTCCAGAACTCCAAACTGGGATCTGATTTGGTGTGTCTGGTGTGGGCTCAGGGTCCTGCCCTTCTAACAAGCTCCACAGAGTTTCAGACCAGATGACATTTAGAACACTGAGGGACATTGCACAGCCCTCTGTCCACTTCCTCCCCTGGGAACTCCCTTAATTGATTAGACAAATTCCTTAGATCAGTGATCCCTAATCTTTGATTAATAGCAGAATTACCTAGGGACCTTACTAAAAATATAGTTGCCAAGGCGCCAGTCCCATTTTCTTTCATCAGGTTGTGCATAACAAGCTCCCCAGATGGTCGGGTTGCTGCCCACAGTCTGAGAATCTGTGCCTAGAACGGTGGTTCTCAAAGGTGACATTTTCATGCAGTCCCATAGAGAACAGATGAAAATACAGATTGCAGGGCTCCACCTCTGGAATTTCTGATTTGCACATTCAACAAATGCCACATGTTATGGAAGTTGTGCTTTGGGGATAATTTGAAAAATGGCGTTAGATTGATGTTCCAAGCAAAGTGTCTATTCCACCCTATGTCTCCATTCCATCATTTCCCTTCATTCTCTCAGCCAGGACAGAGTTCTTTGGAGGAGAGAGAAAGAGCAGAGGGAAGTAAATACTTAAGGAGGTCTTGACTCAGAGGGACAAAGGAGGACTTTGAGAAAAGGACTTCCAGGAAGCTCACTACTGGATATCTTGACAGATTCTATTAGCTCTCCAAGGCCAGGGATGGTGGCCAGATTTCAATGGGAAATAAAAGTGATCTAATCAATAGCCGTTAAGTGTACAATACACCCGGCCCCAGTAGGATTCAAGAGCCCAGTAGTGGTGAACCTATGGCACGTGTGCCACATCTGGCTGATTGTATCATTGAAAACTCTAAAAGCTTCACCATCACTGGTCTAGAGCTTCCCAAATAGAATCTCTCAGCCTGTATTGTGAAGGTGTAATGAGAATAAGAGGAAAAAAACAAGGTTGGGGCTGACCCTTGTCACCAAAATAGTTAAGAGAAATATCAAGCCGGAGCCTCAAAGTCCTGTCCTTCCAGCTTGTAAATGTTTTGGAAAGAGAGAGAGAAGTAAAGAGGCCATAAAGTGAGGGGATAGGAAGAGCCAGATGAGAGAGGGATGTCATTTCCTTTCCTTTATATGGAGAGGAAGTGAGAACTTCAGGGCAACTTGCAGACCACAGAAACAGGAGGTACAAGGGTTAAAGCTGGGAACCCACTAGCTAGAGTCGTCACAAACCCCGTCCCACTGGTGCACCCTGCATGCTAGATTTGGTTATCTGCTAAGTGCACGTGATTTGCCAAAACACCAGAAGTCATATTTCAGTTTTAGGAAGTCATAAGGCCATCGGCAAGATCTAGCCTCTGCTGAAATCCATATATGTACCACAGACCCATCCACTAGTTCACTCATAGGGCATCACAGGACAGGAAGTTTCGGAGAAGTTCCTGGATATAGAACCACAGTCACAGGGCTGAGAGACCTGGGGTATTTGGGCAACAAGCATTGGGCCACGAGGGCTTAGATGTGATCACTGCTTGGTCATGATGGGACTGGAGAAGTTCTCTAATTGGGTAGACAGTCAGGGAGGTCACTAACAGGACCAGCTATCCTGAAGGAATGATCCTCAAAACTCTAGTTTGGGAACCTACTAGATATGGCTTTAGGGAAATCACATACTCATGTAGTGGAGCTTCCGTTTCTAATCTGTTCAGTTGCACAGTTAACCTTATTTGTCCAAAGGCAGGAGATTAAACCAAATGGTACCTCCTTCTTCTCCCAGCCAGTCACCAAGTCCATTCTGTCTCCACCAAACAAACATCTCGTATCTATGCCCTCCCCCATAGTGCTCAGCTATACCGGTAGTTCACACACTCTTCACCCTCCATGTGGCCAACTGAAGTAGTTTCCAAACTGGTTTTACCCGCTTAGTTTCATGTAGGCCCAAGATATTTTTGTTTTGTTTTTTTCATGGTGGTGGTCCTGGTACTTAAATCCCAGGGCCTTGCACATGCTAGGCAAGTGGTCTACCACTGAGCTACAAGGCCAGCACTTTGTTTGTTTTTAAGATAGGGTCTCGCTTTGTCATTCAGGCTGGCCTGAAACTCACTACGTAGCCCAGGCTAGCCTTGAACTCTTGGTAATTCTCCTGCCTCAGCCTCCCAAGTGCTGGGATTACAGGCCTATACCTCCATGCCGGGCTCAAACCCAGCACCTTTTAAAGTTTTACTTTGAGGGCTGGGGATTTAGCTCAGTGGTCAGAGTGCTTGCCTTGTAAGCACAAGGCCCTGAGTTCAATTCCCAGCACCAAATAAATAAGTAAATAAATAAATAAAGTGTTACTTTGAGACAGGATCTCACTAAACTGCCCAGGTTGGCCTTGAATCTGTAATCCTCCTGCCTCAGCCTGCCAAGTAGCTGGGATTATAGGCTACCAAGAATTTGCTTTTTCTTTGACCACTCTTTCACGCTGCTGTCACACTACTCCAAACTTTTTAAGGACCCCCTGTCACAATCCAGTCCAAAGTCCTTCGTGTGGCAGGCAGAGTCCTTTAGACCCTCAGGTTTCATCTCTTACCCCTTCCTCCAGCCACATCACCTCTCCCATGCTGGCTCATCACCAGTGACTACCTGTAGTTTCTTGTGTGCCCCACACACCCTCTGTCCTCTTCACCTTCGCTCACACTGTTCCCTCTGCTTGGTGTCATTTTACCCTTCCATACTTGCCCCTCAATACTGCTCAGTATCACCTCCTACACCTTGCTCTCTTAGCCCTCCACACCCACCTTGCACATCTTTCCCATGCTGGTGCTCTCCCTGGGCTCACTTGGGTTCCTTGTCTCCTCCCTTGGCCTTTAGCTCATTGAGACTCAGCTTGGGACTTGTATTTCTATATCCAGTACACAGCCCATGACCAGGTCTCAATAAGTGTTTGTTAAATGAATGAGCAAAGGCTGAATCAATGAATTAATGAATCTCTTAAGTCCTGTTCCAGACCCCAACCATCACCAACTTGGGCTTGGGGAGTGGGGGTGCACACTGGGGATTGAACTCATAAGCACTCTTCTTTTAACACTTGTTTTTTTTGTTTTGTTTTGTTTTTTTAAAAAGCAAACCTCCTTGAGCTAATAAAACATTAAGGTCAATGAATTATTTTAAACTTTAACCAGGTGATCAACCAGATCAAGGGCACCCCTAAAAAGTGCCCAAGAAAAGCAGGTCTAAAAGTAGGGGTGGGGAGGGCACCAGAAAGAAATGTAACCCACATACCATTTGAAATGCAAATAATGCCTCCTTCTATGTACATATTTGCAAGGAGCTTTCACATACTTTATCTATGAGGCCTTGATCCTGAAAGGTAGGTTGGATGAGTGTTATTATTAACTATTTGTACATATAAGGATCAGAGGGATGTGTAATATCATGAGAAAAGCTGGTGATAGAAAATAGTCAAAGGAAAAAACAAGATCTAAAAGCATGTTTAGAATGTGAACATAACTCCAAGATGTATCATGTACAGGTACAAAATAACCATGTTGATTATGATCATTATGTATACGATGTACCAATACATGTTCTTGGTAAAAATAATAAAAATAATTAAAAAAAAAAAAGAATGTGAACATAACCATATGAAAAAGAAGATGGGAGGAAACACATTTGAAAGCATTCGTTCACTGTTTGTTAAATGTCTGCTATATTCCAGAGATTATGTCAGGCACTAGGAATACAGTGGTGATCAAAGCCACACTATCCTTAACCTCACGGGGGATATGGTTTAGTGGGGAAAAAACAAACATTAATAATGATGCAGCAGAGGTAAAATTGCACCAGTGACAGTGCATCAGACAGGTGATAGCAAATACTGTAGACAAAATAGGAGGATCTTATGTAGGTACGGATAGCCTAGGAAAGACATGCCTGAAGAAATGGTCTTGAAACACAGGGAAGAATCTAACCATGCCAAGAATCCAAAAGGAAGAAAACGCCAGAAAGGAGCATCCCACAAAAGGGCTCTGTGCTGGGAGAGGGATTGGCAAGAAGGGAAAAGCTGCACAGAATCAGGCTTGGAGAGGTCGGCACCGGGCGCAGCTCAGAGAAGACGAAGGAGACTGCCCTGTCCAGACTTGCAGGCCGTTATTCGGGGCAGTAGGAATTGTGAAGCACATTTGCGTTTTCCAGAGATTACTCAGCTCAGGTGATCAGAGTGGATTTGGCTGAGGTGGGAGAGACAATATGGGAAGCTATTGCAGTAGTACAGGCTAGAGCAGATGGTGGCCTGGGCCTGACTCATGGTGGTAGTGGAGGAGATGGAGAGAAATGCATGGTAGTAGGCGAATCCTTGGGATCTGGGAAAGGATGGGATGAAGGGAACAAGGGGGAGAAGCCCCAGGCTGAATCCTAGGTTCTGGCTTGTGTAATTAAGTGGATATGGTGCTGTCATCCAAGGGGAGTGAGGTAGAAGTCTGGGTTTGGGGCATGAGAACTGGGCCAGTCTGAGGCACGTTGACTTTGAGGTGCCTGCATGTGACAGCCAAACAGGAGACCAAGCAGGTAACAGAAAACAAGGGACTATAGTTCAGAGGAGAGGTGTGGCTGGAGATAAGTAATTGTAAATCATCTGTTGGTGGAGATTTAAATCTGGGTATGGATGTAGGGTGGAAACAAGAGAAGGGTTTCTATCAGGATATGGGGAGCCAGTATTCAAGGCTAAGAAGAGACTGAGGTTGCAAGGGAAACTCCAAAATCCGGAGACTAACAATGACTGTGAATGCCGTGAGATAATTTTACTTTTATAGCTATTTTTATAATTGGGTGGAAATTTTTAGTTAAGGGAAAGAAAACACTTTTTATAGCTCCTTGACCTTAATTAACTTTCTAGATTTTGAAAAACCATGCCTGAAGGCAAGAGGTGATATTAAAAATATTTAACTAGTAGGAATTCTGAGTACCAGCCCTTTGACAGGCAGCTATCAGGTGGGGGGCTAGGGGCCCAGTTGTGCCAGGATTGAACCTGGTGGTTGCTGGACCATGGAAAAGCACGGAGAGGCCGGACGGCAACAGCTTCTGTGTTTTTTTATGTGATTGAGAAGAACTGGTACCTGCTGCTGAGCACCAGCCCTGTCCAAAACCCCTCCAACTCCTTCCACCACTACTTCCTGCCTGCAATTTCTCTTAAACCCTTTTCTCTACCTTGCCTTTTCATCCTCCACAGTCTTCCTGATGCCAGAGTTCCTTTCTTGTACATCCTGTGGGTCTTCCCAGGCAAAATATCACTGCCTCTGAGCCAGGCATATACATGCCTGTAATCCCACCACTCAGAAGGCTGAGGCAGGAAGATTGCTGTGAGTATGAGACCAGCCTCAACTACATATGAGTTCAAGGCCAGCCTGAACTATATAACAAGTCGCTGTCTCAAAGAAAAAAAGGAGGGTGGGGTGGGGACTTAGTTTAGCAGTAGAGCACTTGCCTAGGAAGTGAAGGCCCTGAGTTTGATCCCCAGCACCTCCCGCTGAAAAAACAAAAAAGAAAAAGAAAAACAGTTGTTGAATGACTCTCGAACATAACTGCAAGGTTAGAAGGGGACCTAGCCCATCCTTGTGACCAATTTGTTATTTAAAGCTCAGCAACATTGCTGCAATGTGCTATAGCATGGATGAAAGTTGAAAACATGATGCTAAGTGAAAGGGCAGTCACAGAAGTCTACATGTTGTATAATTCTGTTTACAGGAAATATCTGGAGTCCACAAAGCTGTAGACAGAGGAAACAGATCAGGGAGTGATCAACTGCTCATAAGGTAAGGGTTTATTGGTGGGGGGAGCAAAATGTCCTAAAATTAGAGTTGGGATGTGACTCAGTCATAGAGCCCTTGCCTATGACACCCAAGACCCTTGGTCAATCCCCAGCACTGCACAAGAAAAAAATTCTAAAATTGATTTTAATGTTGCCCAATTGTGTGAATATACTAAAAATCATCAAGTTATTTTCTACACACTGGGCTACATCCCTGGTCCCTTTTTAAAATATTTTTATTTTGACATAGGCTTTCACTTTGTAATTCAGGCTGACCTCAAACTCCCAGAAACCCTCCTACTTCAGCCTCCGATGTGCTGGGATTATGTGCTCCATCATGCCCAGCTCCTGGCCCTTTTAAATTTTTATTTTATGTTATTTTTATTTTTATTTTGAGGCAAGGTCTTGCTAAGACCCAAAGTTGCTCAGGCTGGGCTCAGATTGGTGACCCTCCTGCCTCAGCTTCCCAAGGCAGTGGGACCATAGGTGTGCACCACCATGCCTGGCCAGGTTGCGTATTTTAAATGGGTGAATTGGGTGAATTATATATCAATAGAAGCATTATTTGAAAAAGCTCTCCAGCAACTCCTCCCACTGTCCAGCTCAAAGGGGAGCTCAGGTATTTCCGGTGGGAGAAAGGAAACTCCCCGGGAATGAGGTGGAGAGGCATGCAGGGGTGTGATTGTTGTGGAGAGCAGGCCTGGGAAAGGCACCACATCAGTGCAGAGCTAGTGGAGTCCTGAGAACAGAACAGGCCACGGGATATTTCAGAAGGACAGATTCTGGTGAAAACGGAAACCACTTCAATGAAACCAAATTTCAGCAGCAGAAGCAAAGGGGGGATTGAGAAGGTGAAGTTGTACTTTGAAACTGGTAGGACATGTGACTTTTCCCATGGCCTGGGCATTTTTTAGGAGGAGAGAAATACTATCCAGGAGAGGGTTGGAATTCCAACCCACTGCACCCAGAAACTCAGCATTCCTGAAGCACAGCCTAGAAAGGAGGGCTGCTCTCCATTCCCCACTTGGCCTGGCTGATCTGTCACTGTGCTGGATGTACGCACTCAAGCCTGTGCCTGAGTTTGAACCTTCCAGTGCCTTGTACAGATCCTTCAATTTCTCTGTGCCTTCATTTTCTCTACCACAAAATGGGCCCACGGCTGGGTATGGTGGCTCACACCTGTAATGCCAGCGTGTTCAGGAGGCTGAGGCAGGAGCATCGCTGCAAATTGAGGCCAGCCTGGGCTACATAAAGAGCTCAAGGACAGCCAGCTCCACAAACCCAAATGAGCACTAAGGTTCAGAGAGAGAGACAACAGCTGGCTGGGAAAGAGCCTCATTGCTCAACCTGCTGGTGGGGCGCAGACTTCCTGTTTTCAGTGTCTCGGAGCCCTGATGCTGGAACTATTCAAGTCTGAACAGGATCTTTCTTAGCCCCTGGGGGGAAAATGCAGAAGCTGAGCAGCAACTCAGCCTGGGCTTGGCCCCTGAGCTTCAAATCATGCTGTTTTCTCTCCTATGAAGTTTCCCTTCTCACCAAACAATGCAATTCTGGGTTTTGGAGAGAGGAGGGAGTCCCATTCAATTCTGTGCAAATTTACTCGAATTTGTAAGAGCCACGGGTTGAGTCCTTTGATTAGGTACCATGTTGGTGCTAAAAGAATTGAGAACCCTTAGGCCCCCTGACTCCCAAATCCAGGCTCCACTGCTTCAAAACATGGTGTGAAACAACACTCAACATCGTGGGGAAGAAAGGTCAGTACTCACCAGACACAGTGGCGCACGCCTGTTATCCTAGTACTTGGAAGCTGAAGCAGGAGGCTATGAGTTTGAAGCCATCCTGAGTTATGTAGCTAGACCCAGTCTCAAAAACAAAAAAGAAAAAAGAAAAGAAAATTCAATACCACACTCTAGATTCTTTATCTCCAAGGAGCCTCAGGATACCTAGATCTTGTACTCCCAAAACCCACTCAGAAAACTGACTATTCATGCCAAGAACTCATGCTGGCCATGTCCTGAATTTCCCAGGACTTTCATCTACTCTGACCAATTGTCCCCAAAGGGTCCCAGTCTGTGGTGCAGGTCAGGAACACCTGGGGAGCTTTCCTAACATCACGAGCCCTGGCATCAGCCCTGCCCTGACTCACAAGATTGAAAGGTGGGGCAGAGGTTTGTGTGTATTTTTAAAACCTTCTCAGGTGACTTGGCTGAAGAACACAGCCAAACCCATTAACATGACTGAGAAATTCCAGTAATTTGGCATCCAGTTCTATCTCTCAGCCTGCCTTCTGCACCCCAGTCCTTCAGAACTTGATATCTGAACTTGGTTCAGAATGTATGGTCATCCCTCATTAGGACATCAGCCAGAATTCTGAGGCCCCCGATCTTGCATATAGCGGTGGCTGGTACATTCATACTCAGAACACTCACTGCCAGCCCCACGTGCAGATAGTGGGAAGCTGTTTTCTGTTCCCTGAATGCCAGACTCAGACTAGGGTTTTGGATCAGCAATTTCCACTTATGCACGTGTTCTTGGTTGAGGTCAGCCCAGGGATTGCTAGGTACAGTGTGTGGAATAGTAGATTCTAAAGAAGACCTCTGTGTACAGTTGTATAAGATGTACACTGCACAAAGCATGAGGCCGAAAAAGAAATTGGGAGCTAAAACTCAACCTGCACACTACTTACCAAGCTATGGGCCTCTAGCTTGGGGCACCTTTTTTGTACCTTATATGCTATGGAGGCCCTGCCCTATGACTCTCCTAACCTCAACTTCCAAAGCCACATTGATCCCCAGAAAGCTGTATTAGCATAATGAGAAAACACCACAGCCCCATATGCAAAGGAAGGGAAATGTTTTCTATTCCCTGGATGCTACGGACTCACACTGGCGTTTTGGGTCAGCAATTTGC
This sequence comes from Hystrix cristata, assembly GCA_004026905.1. Lineage (NCBI taxonomy): Eukaryota > Metazoa > Chordata > Mammalia > Rodentia > Hystricidae > Hystrix > Hystrix cristata. The sequence goes on from PVJO010001830.1 coordinate 42,064, forward strand.
ACTCGTGCAAGTGTTCTTTTTGGTTGAGGTCAACCCAAGGATTGTCTGCCCAAAACTGCAAAAAATGTAAGCATGCATGTCACTTTCATCATTTCCTTCTATTTTTTTTTTCAGTTTGTTTGTTTGGGGATTTTTTTGTTTGTTTCTTTTTTTAAAACAAGGTCTCACTATGTAGTTCAGTCTGGCCTTGAACTCACTACGTAGCCCAGGCTGGTCTCATATTCACAGCAATCTTCCTGCCTCAGACTCCTAAGTGCTGGGTTGACAGATGTGTGCCACCACAACTGGCTCATTCACTTCTTTTTATATTCCCTTCCCCCTTCCCTCCAAACATCAGAGAGAGACCAAAATCTTCAGAAAAATCACATTTTATTGATCACCTTTATTCAGAATTATAAAAATAGATATAAATAAAAATCACAGAATATAATTATTAAATATTCAGTATACAGGAGTGGCCCTCACCTCAACCAGTGAGGATTGGATAACTAGGAAGAAAAATCAGAAGGTATAATAACTGGCCCAGAAAGGGACGTCTGTGTGAAAGTGAAACAGACACAGCGCCAGTCACGAGTTGTGCCTCAGAGTTTCATGGGCCCCATCACGTGGGGGACCCAAGGGGCCCCCAGATGACCCACAAGCTCTCCAGGCAGACGGCTCTGAGTGGCATCGCAGTCCACAGTGTAGGGAAACATCCAGACCTACAGTCAGACCCGAGAACACAACCACTCTGGCACCCGCCCTCGCAGGTGGCCGGTGCATAAGTGCACAAACCTACACGCATGCAAATTTCCAGATCCGTTCTTGGGAAGCAGAGTTCTTCCCTCAGCCCATTAGTGTCTCTGTTCTCCAACCTGGTGTTTCCCCGTTGGCCAAACTCCCTCCAGAGACCTCAGCTGTCACACTTCCTAGTTGGGAAGTGACTCATTTCCCAACCTTGGGCCTCCAGGGTGACCCCTGTGGGGGCGCCAGTTCTCCTCCCACCCGTGCACAGGAGGCAGGAGGCTTTAGGCCATAAAAAGTCAGTTACTGGTCAGTATCGTGCTGAGTCAGGACCACCTCTTTGTCCTGGCCAGGGTCGTCTGGGTAGCCAGCACCCAGCTCGTGTCTGAGGGTAAAGCAATTATCGTCACCCTGATGGGCATCGCACACCAAGCCCCCTCTGCAGACCCTGTCTTCCCCAATCTCCTCCCTCAGCGGATGGAGACAACCCGCCTGTGGAAATGGAGGTCAGCCTGGCAATAGACGGCTGTTTCCTTCTCCCTCAGCTCCCTGGGAGTCCTAGAGGGCGAGGCCATTGTCTTCCCCGGTGTGGGTATGGATCCAGGGCAGGAAGCGGGAGACCCTGGTGTAGACGCCCGGCTTGTCCTTCAAGGCACATCCGCGGCCCCAGCTCACAATCCCAGTCAGAGTCAGTCGGCCTTGGACAGAGCAGACCAGGGGCCCTCCGGAGTCTCCCTGTGAAGCCAGAGACATGGGATGTGAGCCCTGCGAGAAGGGATCCCACCTCCAACCAGGTTGAGAGAAGGAGAGGTCCTTACAGTCAAACCGTCTCAGAACCTTCGTGACTCTCCTTGTCCTACCACATCCTGTTTAAATTCCTCTGCTGGGCTTTCAGAGCCTTGTCACTTGCTACCACACCACCCGTGCTGCCAGACCCCACCTCTCCCCACTCGGGAATATGCCACACTCCATCTCAATTTCAACCAAACTACTCTCCTGTCTTCCCTCTACTTCTTTAAATCTGTATCAATTCATATCCTTGGCTGGGCATGTAGCTCAGTGAAAGAGTACTTACTTAGCACACACAAGGCCCGGAGTTCAATCTCCAGTATCACAAAAATTTTTTAAAAAAAATTCACATTCTCGTTAAAGCTACCTCTCCCCTCTCCCTGTCCTAAACACTAACCTTTTATAACTCACTCTGCGTCCTGAGTACCAAATTATATTGTTTACCATTCTCTTTTTCTTATGGTTGCGTTCTTCTGTCTTCTGGAGTTTTTTTTTTTTTTGGTTTGGTTTTGGTTTGTTTTTCTTTTTGTTTGATTTTTTTGAGATAGGGTCTTGCTATGTAGTTCAGACTGGCCTTGAATTCACTATGTAGCCCAAGCTAGCCTCAAGTTCCAAGTATTCCTTCTGCCTCAGGCTCCCGAGTACTGAGATTACAGGTGTGCACCACCACACTGGCTTTTAGTTTTAATAAACCACCCCCTAAACCAGGCATGGTGGTGCATTCTTGTAACCCCAGTGCTTGGGAGGCTGAGGCAGGAGGATTGCCATGAGTTCCATGCCAGCCTGGGGTACCTAGTGAGGTCAGGGTCAGCGTGAACTACATAGCAAGACCCTGTCTCAAATAAAAACAAAAATAGCAACAACAAAACCCCCCAAAAAAACCAGCCCCTCAAGTCTGAAGTGCCTAATACCAACTAAGATCATGTCAAATATTTGGGGAATACATGAGGGTGGCTTTATGCCCCCAAAAGACTTGGCTTCTTGGAGCTTTGGCTGGAGCGAGACTCCCCAAAGCTGGCAGGCCCAAGATCCCCAGGATCCCCAGGGAGGTGTTTGGGTGACAGAGAGAGTGACTTGGGATTCTTACCTGGCAGGAATCTGTTTCCCACTGTGGGTCGGCAGCACACAGCATGTTGGTGGTGACCTCAGAGCCATAGTAATGGGGCTGCTGACACTCCTGGTGGGAAACCAACTTCACAACAGTCATTTTCAGGTGTTCTGGATAGAGATAGTCGGCTAAATGGAAGAAAAAGCAAAGAGTTTGGGTTAAGATTTGTCTGTCCACTGGGACTCTGCCAGGGAGGGGAACAATAACAAAAAGTCACTGCCAGGGACTTTTCCACCCTTATTCATTTTACACCTGAACTGAGCCTTTATCTCACCCACACACACTCACCTCCCGTTATTTACCGTTGACCGTTGTGGCCTATCACTCCCTAAATAGTGCTCCCCTACCCATCTCTGGGCCCAATTGCCACCCCCACGGTGCTCCTCTCTGTCCCCACAGTGGGTCATGCTGCACTCATATCCAGGTCACCACCCTCTCTGAGTCCCCCTCAGTCAGCCCCAAATGTCACTTACCGGAATTCTCTTTTCCAAAGCCTGTGATCTCACAGCTTGAACCAAAACGGGCATCACCAGACTTGGGGGGCAGGCAGATGGTCTGTATGGAGCGGGATGGCTGTGCACACTGGCCTTCGCTGGAGCGGATCTTCAGCAAAGCTGGGGGTGGGAGAGAGAGTCAGGGGGGAAGGGCCACCACCTGGTCAGGTGTCCACTGTCTCTCCCCTCTGAGTGCTGATGGAGTGGCTATGTCCATCCCTGGGTCAGTTAAGGTCATAGGTCATCGAGGGAGGGCTGATAGTGACTTGTCACCTGGAAGCCTCCCCTACCCCATGCACCAAAGGCTTTGTTCCAGCTGCTGATGAAGACTTAGTTAGCTGGGGCTGCCATATACAACCGTACAAGTTATTTCTTGCCAAGGAAGCTAAGCTAAAATCCAGCCTAAATGGCATGGTGGCACATGCCTATAATCGCAGCACTTGGCAGGCTGAGGTAGAGAATCACTATGAGTTCGATGCCAGCCTGGGCGACAGAATGAATATAAGGCCAGCCTGGACTACAAAGCAAGACCCTGTCTCAGAAAAAAAAACAAAATAACAAATTCCCTATGACAAATGTTATCATTAAGTATATCTAAAATGTTCCACTGAAATTAAAAAATAAAATACAATAAAATGAAAAATAAAATCCAGCCCAGAGGGGTTGGGGATTTAGCTCAGTGAGAGAGTGCTTGCCTAGCAAGCTCAAGGCCCTAAGTTCAATCCCCAGCACCCACCCCCCAAAAAAAAATTCCACCCAGGGCTCCGCTCAACAAATTCTAAATCCTGGTATAGACAGAAGCTGGACCCATCCTGATTTCACAACAGGGCATTCTAGCCTGAGAGCTCCCTATGGGGGGCTATGTCCAGCCAGAAGCCACTACCGGTTTTGGAAAGTGGGGGTTTCTACAAAGGAGCATCAGATCTTGCATATATTTGACCCTGAATTCATCCCCACCAGTCCCTTTGCTGGGTAAGCAGAGGCTTTAAGTCCCCCACCACTTCAGCCTCCTCTGCAGCCTCTCCTTGGATCCCTCTTGGCCCAGCTGCCATCAGTCTTGCTCACCAATGTCGTTGTGGTGTGCCAGGTTGTCGGCGCTGTAGTCTTCGTGCAGGATCAGCTGCTCGACCTCAAACTTCATCTCCCCAGGAGTAATGGAGTTAAGCTTTGACCGGCCCAGGTAGACAATATAGTCCTCCTTCTCTGGGTTGTTGCTGTGGGAGAAGAGACCTGTCAGACAGCCTGACCACGTGAAATCCTGCTACTTCCTCCTCCCACCACAGAGGCCTCAGAGCATGATATGGGCCACAGGGAGAGAGGCTGAAGCAGAGAATCAGGATGGAGTCCTCTGCAGGGAAGGAGATGGGGATGTGCTTGGGGCAGGGCGGGAACATCACAGAGAAGGGACAGGGACGTACATGAAGCAGTGGGTGGCACTGACAACCCAGCAAGGGCTGATGAGGCTGCCACCACACTTGTAGGAGACAGAGCCTCCCCGGTTCTTCCTGTAGATGGCTGCAAACCAGGGGTGGTTTTCAATGGTGGTGAACTCTCCGCCGACAATCTTAAAGCGGGGCCTCAGAGCCTTCTGGCCACATTGGAACTCTTGCTGCTTAGGAGGAGAGGGAGGCTTCCTTTCTAAAGGAGAAAGAGGGGTGTCTTGAGTGGCGGGAAGGACACAGTATCCCACTTGGGCAGGCCTCCTTCTCATCCCTTCTGTGATGGAAGACTGCGGCACTAGGAGGGCGTCTCCTTCCTCCCCACTGTCATATACATTCAGTGACACTCACCAAGAGAGCAGTCGAGCACCATGCACTCTTGCATGAACTGCTTTAGACCAATTTGCACGTAGCACCAGGGCCGCCTCTGGTTGTCTGGGTTCCTGCAACATGGAGGGCCAGGGTGTCATTCCAACCCAGAATGCCTGGCTTACATTCTCCCTTCCAGGAAGAGGCAAACAGAGGCCTGGCCAGCTCTCTGGGAGCAGAAGGGGATGGCAGCCAAGGTTTCAGAGAGGCAAGGGAGGAAGGAACCCTGGTCCTTGCTGCCCTGCCTTACCTGCAGTAATTGTGTTTCCCCAGGCCCAGGTGGACAGCATCAGGTCTGTGGGCATGGAACTTTTGCAGAAGTACAGTTGCAGAATTCCAGGCCAGGCAGGGCCGTCCTCTGGTGTCGGTGTTGGCCTTTCCTCGGTAGGAGTGACCATTCCCTTCATAGCAGGTTTTTGATGTGTCTGTGAAGGACGTGAATGTCAGAGAATATTAGGAAGAGGAGATCATGTGTTTTCTGACCTGAGAGATTACTCCAGAAGGGTCTACCCGTCTCCTTTTTTTTGAGACAGCACTTACTATGTAGCCCAGGCTGGCCTTGAAGTCATGGTAATCCTCCTGCCTCAGCCTCCTGAGTGCTGGTATTACAGGCATCTGCCACCCCCCCCACCCTCCCCTCCCCATCCTTAAATCTCTAGAGTCCACCTCCTCGTACCTATCTCACAGTGCTCCCCTTGGAATTTCTTCGGGCAGTTGCATCGCCGGATGCTGGAGAAGTACTTGTAGGACACACACGTACCTCCATTCAGACAGCCACAGTTTTCTGGGGAGATCAAAGGTGGAGTAAGCATGGCTGTGGAAGGAGGCAAGGAGGCAAGCCAGCCCTGCAGGAGAGCAGGGAGGGGTTGCCCCTAAGGCTTTCCAAGATGTCTGTGCAGCCAGCTATTGTGCAAGGGGCGATACTCACCTCCATCTGACGCTCCAATTTCCTGGCTGCCCTGCAAAAGATTGGGGAAAGGGGATGTCGCCAGATTTTCCACGCTCCCAGGGCCCCGCAGCGAGGATAAACTGGCCTCAATCCCATAACCCACTCTTCCCCGCAGCTCCCTGTGTCTTCACCCTGTTCATGTCTACCCAGCCATGGAAGGGAAAACCAGAGGTTTGCAGCCGGGAGACAGAGATTGACTCAAGCGCCGCCCTCCAGACAAGGCTGTCCCTGCGGTTCCAACCCTCTTCTCCAGGCCCCCAGGGCTACCTTTGCTTTACTCCCTGGGAGAGTCTGGCCCTGCTGCTGCTGCTGGGATCCGGAGGACTCCAGCTCCCTATGCTCCTCTCCCTTCCCGAGACGCTGTCCAGGGGTCCCGCAAGCCCCCGCCTGCGACAGGCAAAGCAGGGAGGCCACTCACTTGGGAGTCGCTCACGACCAGGGCGCAGAGGAGCAGGGACACCAGCAGGACGCTCATGGTGGCGAGGCTGGGGCTCGGACAGCGGCTCTGCAAGGCAAAGAGAAGTCAGGGCCGGCAACGGAGGGGCGAGAGGGAGCGGCGCGGGTCACTGCGGCTCTGGGGAGAAGCCCAGGTCCGCCGCGGGTTCGGCCCGACCGCGCCTCCCTTTAGGGGCTTCGGGCTCCCGGCGCAGCCTGGCCCCGCACCATCAGGGGGACGCACAGGACTGGAGCGGTGACCGGGCCCGCAGCCTGGGAGGGGAAGGAGGTGCGCGGTAGCAGCACTCACCGGGGCTGCGGCGGAGGGCGCGAGGGACTCTGCGGGGCAAGTGGACACTGCGCCGGCTCCGGGCTCTTGCCTCGCGCTGTGCTGGAGCCGGCAGCCCAGCCCTATATCAGGATCCGCCCCGCCCCGGCCCAGACCCCGCCCCGCCGCGCTTTCCTTCCCTGTGCGGTTGATCTGAACTCCGTGCTTCCGCCACTTTGACAAGAGTCCGTTGGCCGAGGGATTCAGAGACTAGTGGTCAGTTCTTCGCCCTTCTTCCACTCACCTGGCCCTGGACTGCGCCCCTGTGCAGCGTCCCAGGAATCTCGGAGAGGTGAGGGCGCTCGAGACTTCCCCCCGGGCTCTGACGCCTCCCCTCCAGCCTCCTGTTCAATTCTCAGACCTAGCCAGGGGAGTGATTAGACCTGTCTATACTGGGGCAGAGTCCACAGCCCATATGTTACCTGTATGAACGTGAAAACTGGAAGGGGCGAACTCCTTGAGACACAGACACAAAAACACCTGCCAATGGGCCTTCTGGTATCCCCAGATATCACGGACACAACCGGTGGGTGGATGATAAGCTAGATTTATTGCTCACAGTAGGAAGAGAGTTTAGTAGTTGTTATCCGAGGGGCAAAGGCAAGGCCAGATCTTATTGGGAATTCATTGTTCGGTGTAGGAAAAATCTTTGAAAGGAGGGGACTGTGGAAAGCCTGGTAAGGATTGAATCCGCTATTGTAGGATTGTGGAGCAAAGACTTAGAGGTACAAACTGTTGATGCTTCCTACCAAAGTGTCAGTGAGTCTTTTAGGAAGTTCCTATGATGAACAGTCCATTTATTTGCCTGGGAAAGAACAAAGTTAGTTGATAAAGTGTAGAATAGTAAAACCTTATTAATGTACATGTAAATTGTGGAGGGAGAGGAAGTTCTGCTCTCACCTCAGAGTAGAGAAGCTGGGAGTCTGGAGAACAAGATAAGAGGAAGACTTATTTCTCACTGTATCCCCTTTTATACTGTTTACGTTTTTAAAAAAACATATCCCTGTTTCCCCTGTTCTGAAAAGATTTAGGTCTAGGAACCCATTAATTGTAAATTAATTGTGTAGTCCAGTGGTAGAGTGCCTGCCTATCATGTGCCATGCCCTGGGCTTGCTACCCAGGAAAAATAAATACATAAATAACTAAATGTATATTTAGTATTCTATTTCATCATACAGAATTGTTTACATTAAGATAAAAACAATTGTTTAGGCATGGTATGGTGGCACACACCTGTAATCCCAGCCTTCTGAGAGGCTGAGGCAGGAAGATCACAAGTCTGAGCCCATCCTGGGCAACTCAGTGACTTAACAGTAAGACCTTGCCTCAAAATTAAAAAGTTGAAAAGGGCTGAGGATGTAGCTCAGTGTGACAGCCTTGGGTTCAATCCCCAGTACTGGAAAAAAGAAAGAAAAGAAAAAGAACAAATGAAAGAAAGAAAATTGTTTATGAAATAAAACTGACCTCTAGAAAGACCATTGTAAATAACTCCTCTTGCCCTTCTGGCTAAGGACAAACCTACACATCTGTGCATCCACAATCACATGACCTAGGCACAGTTGGAGGAGCACAGCAAGGGCACTACAGTTCAGTCACTTCTATCCCTTTTCCCCAGTGCCAGGAACTGAGGTTTGGGGTCATTTCAATGCCACCCCGCAGGATTGGCTCCCTTCAGGTGGGAAGAGGCTGGGACCATGAAACCTTGCGGACACCTAGAGCATTTTGCTACCTTGGGGCTGGGTCCACACCTGAGTGAGACAGAAAGCAAGCAGAGAGAGTGCGAGGAGGTGGGAAGAAGGAAGGCTGCTTTGCTCCGCCCCAGCCAGAGGTACCCGGATGGGGAAAGTGAAGCTAACAACCTGGCTCCAGGGAGGCAGGTAACCGACCTGGCATCCTCTGGAGTTAGTGCTGTGCCGGCTGACGGGCCAGCCATCAGGGGACCACTGAGTCAGAGGTTCCATAGGTCTCAGAGCCCCTCTTCCTACTTCCTCTAGAAGACTGTGGCCAGTTTTGTTTAGATCTGAGAAACCATTAATTGTAAATAAACGTGATCAAAATGTAAACAGAAATGTTTCGGCCTGAGAACTTACCCTGAAACTACTAGGTTAGGTATTAGGAAATTCCCAGCAGTCTGTCATGATTCACATCGCTGCCCCAGCAGCTCTCATGACTCCGAATTACTTGGCTGGAGGCTGTCATGCTGATTCTTTGAGAGCAGAATGACTTCATTTCCTCCTGGACGAAGACCGTTATGCAGCGCAACACCCTTCTTTCCCCTGCTTCTCCCCTGCCACCTCTTCACCTGCGTAGACCATCCTAGTTCCTCTGACGCGTCATAGAACTGCTCTTCCCAACCTACCAATCTTCAGACTTCTCTGAAACCTCTGGTCATCTTTTGATGCAGTCTAGAATTTCCATTCTGTTGGGGCAAAGTGCACATCTTAGATACCTTTGGCTCTCACTCAGCACTTGCCACATGCCTTAATCATGTAGGTGCTTTATGGTGAATTAATCATTGAATGAGTAGGAGCAGAGGGTTCTGGGGCATCCCAGAAGGTACCCCCTTTCTATTTTTTCATAAGAAGTAGTAGTAACTTATACTATTTTTGTATAGTAGTTCTGTCTTGTGCTTAAAGGCATTTGGAGGTCAACTACTCCTCTTTGAACTTATAACTGCCTTGTGATACAGACTGGATTTGTTTTTCCTATTTTGCAGATGAAGAAAATGAGCTGAAGAAAAGATCTAGAATGAATGAGTGACAACTGTTGATGCTTCCTACTGAAGTGTCAGTGAGTCTTTTAGGAAGTTCCTATAGTGAACAGTCCATTTATTTGCCTGGGAAAGAGCAAAGTTAGTTGATAAAGTGTAGCATAGTAAAACCTTATTAATGTACATGTAAATTGTGGAGGGATAGGAAGTTCTGCTTGGACCCCAGGTCTTCTGACCCTTTTTCCCATACTCTGTCCCTCACCACCTCCATAAAGAGCCAGAGTGATGTGAAGAGAAGGGCCAAGTGATGCAAGATGTCCAGTTAGGTGATGTCCGATGTTCTAAGCAGAGGTACACAACTATACAACTACTTGAGAAGCTGAGGCAGGAGGATCACAAGTTGGAAGCCAGCCTGGACAATTTAACAAGACCCTGTTTCAAAATAAAAATTTTTAGTATTCTGGGCATGGTGGCGCACACCTGTAATCCCAGCACTCGGGAGGCTGAGGCAGGAGGGTCACCACGAGTTTGAGGCCAGCCTGGGCTACGTAGCAAGTTCAAGGCCAGCCTGAACTGTGTAGTGAAATGCTGTTTCAACCCCCTCAATAATAATAATAATAATAATAATAATAATAATAAAATAATTTTTTTTTAAAAGCCAGGGATATACCCCAGTGGTAGTGCTCTTGCCTAGCATGCATGAAGTCTTGCGTTCATTCCACAGTACCGAAAAAACAAATGTTCCAGCTCAGACATCCAGCTCCAGCACAGCCACCAGCTCTGGAGACCTCCTGGCAGAAACACTGCCCCAAGGTCCCAGGTTAGTTGCTTGCTGAATTCAGGAACTTTCTTCGTGGTCTAGATTACCTGAAGTTTCTGTTGAGGGTAAGAGAATTAGAGCTGAACGCATATGATTTCATTCTTCCCCTGACTTCAAGAGGAAAGCCACTCATCTCTGCCTCTGTGTGTCAGGGGATCCAGTTCTCCTGAGTCGGACATGGCAGGAGAGATGGTGGAGGGCCCCAGGGTAGGAGCTGCTTATTCAGAGAAGCAAGGGCCTCTAAGTGTGCAGGAAGAAGCACATCTAAAACTGGCCTTGACACTACATTCAGGAAGCTGGAGCCCTGAAAGGCTATTTTCTCTACAGCTAGACCCTGAGGGAAGTTCACACTGAGTCACAGGATGTATTCCTGAATAGCTACACTGAGATTCAACGTGGTCTACCGAAAGACCAATCTAAGCTGAGTGGTCTTAGCCCAGACACTTAACGCTTTTGATCTCAGCTCTCCTGATCTCACACTTGGCCTGCCTGTGTCTCATTTTGCAGACTGACCAGGTTATGCTCCTGTGGGAAAAGTGTTCATTCTTTCCTCCCGTCAGGTATTTATGATGGACCTACTATGTGCCGGGCACAGTTCTAAATGCTAGAGGTGAAAGGATGGACTTTGTAGACTCTAACTCCTAACCTGGGTGCTTCCCTTCCCTTCCCGATCCTGGCTGTATTGGCCGGAAGATCAGGTCATGCTGGACTCTATCTCAGGATTCCAGTTAAGTGAGGATACTGTGTCTTTGGCCTGCACGCAGCTCCCAGAAACTGAGCAGCTGCAACACACAGCTGCAAGTGCTGCGCCCCCACAGCTCTGACTCCCACTCACCGCCCTCAACTGTAGTGCTTTGTGACGTGGGGCTCTTCTTGTGCTCTTAGTGTATGATAAACAGACCTCCAGAAGTTCTCAGATGGGGCGAAGAACGCCGATCACATAGCTTCCTTTAGGTTGAGGACCTTTTCTCCCTGCTAAAGGTGACACTAGCTTGGGCAAAAAGCTACGTCCAGGCCTGTAATGTGATAGGGGAGGTGCCGGGGCTGCTGGGCCCCCAGCGGCCTGTGGAAAGGAGTGGAAGGAAGCCACATACTTGTGTCCTTACTCATGGAAAGCAAAGGGCCCAGAGGCTGGACCCTGAGGTTAGACTGTGTCGTCAACAACACATGAAGCCCTGATGGTCCCTCCACTCCTGGCCCCCTAAATTCCCTCACGCGTTCAGCCTCACCACCCCTGGCCAGACTTTTAGCCCCACCCAGGCCAGTCACCCCAGACCTTTGCGTGAATGTCTTGACCTTTGGCCAATTTCTTTTTTTTATTCATAACTCAAATTCAGTTACTGCATAAGTCAGAGACTTGTTGCTTTAAAGAACCATTGGTCATTAAAAAAAAAAACAAAAAACTATTGGCCATGACTCTCCAGGCCTTCTGGATTCTGAGTTCCCCATTGAGCCAGGCCCTGGTCTTGGAACTTCTACTTAGAGCTCAGGGTACCACGTTGGGTGGCCAAGGGGCATGTCCAGGATCAAAGGGCTGGAGCAGGAAACCAGAAACTGCTAGGTTTGCTGAAAATTGCCAAGCTAATGACATTTGGAGCAATATGGTCAGCCAGAGCCAAAATTTTTTTTTTTTAAATCCTATTTAACTGGCAGCACACACCTGTAATCCTGGCATTTGAGAGGCTGAGGCAGGAGGATTATTTCAAGTTAGGGGCCAGCTTGGTCTACATTGTGAGTTAAAGTCCAGCCTGGAATACAGAGTGAGACTGTGTCTAAAAAAAAAAAAGTAAATAAATAATGCTGTTGAGAAGGAAAGCAAGGTAACATCCATAGACCACATAAGGTGTAATTTCATGTGCTCACAGCTCTCCCAAGCTGAATTCTGCATCCTAGATGCTATGTGCTTCTGTGTCTTAAAGCAAAGGCAAGCACTTCTCCTTCCATTCCACAGAGAGAAAAATAGAGGCTAATGAAGGGAAGTGAATCATCTGAGTTCATTCATCAAAAATGGGATTCAGAACCCATAGATTTTGAAGAACTTCATGACACATTTCCACCCTCTCCCCTTCTATTCTGAGTCCTCGGCTCCTCCCTTCCTGACCACCCTTCATCCCTACCCTCAGTCTCTGTCTTCCCTACCCAAATCCAGTAGGTGTTCTCTCTTGCAAACAGCAGCTGAGAACAATTTGATCAGCCTCTGGAGAAGGCTTGGAGGCAGCCACGTTGTAGGGAGCGGACCATGTCCTTTTGGAAGATGTTGTAGGGCAGAATGCATGGATATCTGTGGGAGGAGGGGGCAGGGCCATAGCAGGGGCCTCCAGAGAGAAGTGGGTGCAGCATGAGTGGGAGGAACAGGATGTGGGTGACATCCGAGCCGGAATGCTCCTTGTTTATTCCGGGGACTGTGTTAATGGCAGGAACCAAGAGGAAAGACATCTGTTGTTTTCAGAGGGGTCTTATCTGTCCCTTGTTAAAGGTAGATAATACAGCTGGGTGTGGTGCCATGTACCTGTAGTCCCAGCTACTTGAGAGGCTGAAGCAAGAGGATTGGTTGAGCCTAGGATCTTGAGGCCACCAAAGCAAGACCTGGTATCAAAAAATGAATAAAAATTGGGGGTGTTGGGGATTTAGCTCAAGTGGTAGACCGCTTGTCTAGCAAGCACAAGGCCCTGAGCTCAATCCCCAGCACCCAAAAATTAATTAATAAATTAATTTTAAAAATTGAAAAGATAGATAATTACAATAACTGCCTTTTATTTGCATGACATTCACGGGGGTGGGCAGTTCTGGGGATCAAACTCGGGGCCTTGCACTTGCTAGGCAAACACTCCACTCCTTGAGCCAAAGCCCCAACCCCTCATTTTCTTTTCAAATCACTTTCTTTTAACAATTTTTAAGGAAGGAACTTTTTGTTTTTTCCAGTACTCAGGATTGAACCAAGGGCCTTCGTACTGAGCTACATCTCCAGGCCTCTTTATTTTTTAGTTTTGGGCAGGGTCTTACTAAGTTGCTAAATTGCCCAGGTTGGGTTCAAACTGATCATCCTCCCTGTCTTGGCCTCCCAGGAAGCTGAGATTACAGCCCTGCACCACCAAGCTCAGCTAAGAAAAGTACTATTTTATGGATAAGAAAATTGAGACTCAGGGCGTTTAAGCAATTTCCCGGCAGTCACCCTGCAGGCCAATGGTAGAGCTGGGACCTGAACACAGACCTACTTGAGTCCAGGTTTGGAGAGCTGTTTCAGAGACAGGATGGCACTCAAGCAGGAAGGGGGTTGCAGCTCATTCTTAGAGTGGGGAAATCCTCCCACTTCTAACCTGTGGTGACATCCCAGGGTAGCTCCAACTAACTGTCCAAGGCCTATCTGTATTGGTTTCTGCCTAGCCAGCATGAGCCAGACTTTGATAAAAATGTTCTTCCTTTTGTTTAATATAGCCAGCCACAGTTGTGTCTGACTGGGATCACTGTGTCTTCTGGCTGTGCTTGCGCATCTGTGGGGCCACCTGAAACCATCCACAGTCAGTATTCCTTTTTTACAGTCATTAATCACCCGTATTTCTAGGATGGGCGTGCCCTAGGACTCCTCAATGGGTAAATAACAATAGTCTCTATGTGCTGGGTTGTGCATGCCTGGTATCGATTTTCAGTAAGAGATATGCGGTATCATCCCCACTTTATGGATAAGGAAAGTGAAGCTGTAAATAACATGTCCAAGATCACAGAGTCAATACTGCACTTAGCAGGTCAAATCCAGGTTTCTTGCTCCAAAGCCTGTGGCTTTGTTGCTGTAGTTTGTAGAACTGGGGATCAAACTCAGGGCTTTGCACAAGCCAGGTAAGGGCTCTCTACCCCTGAGCTGCACTCCTACCCCAAAGGCCTGTGTTGATAATCACTATAACATTGTTTCTTACCCTCCCCAAGAGGAGAAAATGTGCTCTATTGAGTAGGAGCCTAGGTATACAAAATAATAAATATTCACTGTTAAGGTTTTCCAGACTGGATGGTGATGAGAATCATCTAGTTTGAAAGTTTATAGGTTTTTTGTTTGTTTGTTTGTTTTGTAGTACCAGGGAGTGAACCAAAGTCTACGCTGAACTATATCCTCACTTTTTAAAAATTTTTATTTTGAGACAGAGTCTCCCTAAGCCACTAAATTGCTCAGGCTGTGCTTGCACTTGGGATCTCCCTACCTCAGCCTCCCAAAGTGCCAGGTTCACAGGGGTACACTACTATGTCCAGCTCCAGGTATCTGATTCTTAATACACTCCCTATGGGATTCCTAGCACTGCTAAGTCTTGGGGAAATCATATTTTCCCACTATGCCAATGCATAGCTAAAGACTTTTGGTTTATTTTTTCACCTGGGAAGGCCCTGGCTGAACCACAAACTTTCCGCCTAGCGGCACTTCTTCTCCAACCCCACCCTTTGAGGCAGAGGCCCCAGGACAGCAAGGCAGAGAAGGTCAGCAGCAAGGCAGACCTTGGAGAATGGCTGCCAGGCAGGGAGAAAGCAAGGAAGACCGGAGAGCCTCATGCCAACCAAACCACCCCAGGGTGACTTCGAAAGAATTCATTCTCAGAAAGTTAATTGCTTCAGCACATTTGCACCTGGGCTTTTTTTAGATTCCTACTGATGATTTCATTTGTAAAATGCTAAAGGGATGGCTAAATGAAGGGACTTTTCCATCTACAGACCAAAAGAGCTGGGAGAATCAGTCTCCCTCAAAATTACAGCAGTGATTGAGAAATTGGCTCCCCAAGACCTTAGGAGAATCAGGAGAAGTGAAGCAAAGTTTAGAACAGAGCAGAGTTGAGAATACCATGACTTGTTAGTACTGTGAGAGCCTGTGTGGGATGCTCAGACCCAAGCCCAGGGCTTTTGCACATGCTAGGCACCCTACCACAGAGCGACTGCCCAAGCCCTGACTAGTACCTTTCTGTGCTATTTCATCCAATTTCCTGTGCTGGCTTCTTCTGAGCTTCTCAGGGTCAAGTTTTGTTTTTTATTCTTTTTTTTTAAATTTCTAGGGACTTCTGGTTCTACCTGAATAGCATTTTCCCTTTGTAGAACTAATCTCAGTGACAATGAACCTAGGGGCTTGTGTGAGGACCACAATATTGCATTTTTAAAGAGTCAATAGTGACATTATCCCTGGTGCAGATGCTCTGCTCCGTGGCATAGGGGGTCCTGAAGCTTTGTAGGTGGTCAGCTTGTCCAGTTAGTAAAGGAAATTCTACACCAAGCTCTAAAAATAAAAGAACTGGGCTCAACTCATCCTATGCATTTTCAATCAGCCAGAGGGTACTTTCACATACTTAAATCACGGCTAGTACATGCTACGTTTTGTAGGAAAATTAGGACCAGATCCTTATTTTGAAGAAGTCTAAAACCTGCTTAGCAAGACAAATTAAATTTACATAAAACAATTACAAAGTCGTTAAATGGAATGGCTACTATTTAGAAAACCAAAACAAAACAAAAAAACAGCTGGGCATGGTGGCACATTCTTGTAAACTTGGCTTCTTGGGAGGCTAAAGCAGGAGAATTTCCTGAGCCCAGGAGTTCAAGACCAGTCTGGGCAACATAGTGGGGCTCCATCTCAAAAACAAAAACAAGGTGGAGGGAAGGGGATGGAGGGGAGGGAGAAAGGGAAGGGGAAGAAAAAAAATTAAGATGCGTTATGTGCATGTACCAGCTCCCCACAACAAATGTAATCATTGTGTACTGCAAACATGTACTCATAAAAAAAAAAATTGAAAAACAAAAAACTCAATATTACAACAACAAGAACAAAACAGAAAATAACAAGTTTTGTTGAGGACATGGAGAAATTTGAACTTTCGTGCACTATTGGCAGGATCGTAAAATAGTGTAGCTGCTATATGGCAGTTCCTCAAAAAATTAGACCTACTAAGCAATCCCACGTCTGTAAGTGCATCCCCAAAAAAATGAAAGTAGAGAGTCTGGAGGAGATGTCTGGATACCCACATTCACAGCAGCACTAGTCCTAATAACCAATAAGTGGAAGGAACTCAAACGTCCATCCACAGATAAATGCCCAAGCAAAATATGGTCTACACATACAATGGACCCTTATTCTGGCTCAAAAATGAAGAATCCTGTCACATGCTACAATGCAGATAAACCTTGACGACATGATGTTAAGTGAAATAAGCCAGTCACCAAAAGGTAAAGACTCTCAGATGCCACATAGATGAGGTATCTAGAATAGTCAAATTCACGGAAACCAAAAGCCTCTGATTGCCAGAGGCTGGGGGACTGGGATAGGGAGCGAGTTCTTGTGTAGTGGGT
Organism: Hystrix cristata; assembly: GCA_004026905.1. Classification (NCBI taxonomy): domain Eukaryota; kingdom Metazoa; phylum Chordata; class Mammalia; order Rodentia; family Hystricidae; genus Hystrix; species Hystrix cristata. The sequence goes on from PVJO010001830.1 coordinate 58,540, forward strand.
ATAGAGTTTTAGTTTTCCAAAATAAAATTTTAGAAATCTGTTCACAATGAAGAGTACATTTAACACTACTGAATATGTAAAATGGTTACAATGATAAATTTTACGCTATGTGTATTTTTCTTTTACCATAATTCCTTTCAAAAATTTATTAAGAGGGCAGGAGGTAGCCAGGCATGGTGGTGCATTCCCATAATCCCAGCACTTGGGAGGCTGGGGTAGGAGGATCAGTACAAGTTCCTGGCCAGCTCAGGCTACATAGTGAGTCCAGGCCACTCTAAACTACATAGCAAGACCCTGTCTCAAAAAGAAAAAAAAAGGAGGACCGGAGGTGGCACTTAGCGGTAGAGGGCTTGCTTATTACCCTTGAGGCCCTGGGTTTGATCTTCAGCACCACCACCCCTGAAAACCTACTAAATCCAAGCAGTCTGACATTGGCTATAAATGCAGTAAAAGCTTAGAGAACTGAGACGCTCAATTTAGAGATATCCTGGTCCTGAACAAATTTTAAAAGGTGGGTCAGTGTGGGATTGGTAGAGAACAGGCAAAAATAAATTCCATGCTGGGTGTGGTGGCGCATACCTGTGATCCCAGCACTCAGGAGGCTGAGGCAGGAAAAGCACCACAAGTTCAAGACCAGCCTGGACTACATAGTGAGTTCAAAACCAGCATGAACTACACAGCAAGACCCTGTCTCAAAAAACCAAAAAAACACCAAACAAATAAATAAATAAATAAATAAAAATTCCAGACAAGACTTCTGGAAAAATCCTGGAACTGAAAAAGCATTTTATGTGTACAGAGAATAAATTGCATGTGTTTACTGTAGTGAATATGCACATATACATGCATATGTATATATGAGAAGTCTGGCCCAGTTAAGGAAGCCTTTCGTTGCAGAGAAATGAGAACTAAGTATAACTAGGTAGGGAGAAGTCGGATTATAAAAGGTCTAAAAACTAGACGAATGCCTACATTAATACCCTGTATCCCAGGAAGGCACTGTAGGTTCTCGAACAAGAATGTGTATAACTTTTTTACTGAAAACTCAAAATTCCTCTCCATCTCAGTTGACATATGGGAAGCCAAAGAGAACAACTTGGATTTTGTGTGGGCTTGGCCTGTACAGAATGGGAGAATGAGACGAAAGATGGATGAGGAGTTCGATTGAGAATTCAAATGAGGAGGCTTTCAGTGGGGAAATAGAATGCAACAGAAGAGGTCAGACTTGTGTAGTCATCATCTTTCCTATCTTGAGTTTTTTTGTTTGTTTGTTTGGTTTGGTTTGGGTTTTTTTTTTTTTTTCGTTTTTTGTTTTTGAGACAGGGTCTTGATATGTAGCCCAGGCTGGCCTCAAACTCATGATGATCCTCCTGCCTCAGCCTCCCAAGTGCTGGGATGACAGGCCTGTGCCACCACACCAAGCTGTCATCTTTCCTATCTTTAGGAATTGTTGCTTTCCCAAGCTTGGAGGGTGACGTATTTTGCATTGGAGTGGGCTTAAATCTTTCCTTTAAAGGGCTGGAGGAGTATTTTGCTTTCGAATGCTCTGTACTCTTCAAGTAGCTATCTATCGTCTCCTGTTCCCCTTTTTCACCACTTTTAAATAAATTGTCCTCTAAATAAATAAATAAATAAAGGGCTGGACCATGAACCCATATTTGAAGGACAATAATCTCATGGACTGGAGTGGGAAGAATGAGGGGAACACAGCCTTACTGCCCATCCTAGTGTCACCTGTCCGGGGGCCACATGTGGGAACTTCCTCTTGAAGATGGCAGTGGCCACGTCGGTGAAGGCTGTGGTTCTAGAGTCAGAGAATGAAGCTGACTTCATCCACAAACCTGTCTGAGTCACTTCCCCCCTAGCCTCCATCTTCCCTTTTGTGCAATGTAGGAGGGCATTTTTTCCACCTGCTTTTGCAGAAGACAGAAGTAGTTGAAAGAGACATTTACACTGGGCACTTTTTTCCCTGGTGCTGGGGATGGGCAATATGTGCGCTAGGCAACTGGCCGGCACTGAGCATCATCAGGCACCAAGGGACAGATGTAACCTGGGCTGGAGCAAAGTCTGGGATGACTGCAACCTATGGGGGCCAGGTTTGATGTGGACATGGGGGACAGGTTTGACGCACCCTACTCTTGACATCAGAAGTCCCCGGAAAGGATGTAAGTATCAAACAATGTAAACAAATGTTGCCCAGAGATCCTGGGTTCCGGGAATATGATAGGGAATTTTGACCAAAATTCCAGGTCTCCAAGTTCCCCTTAAGGAGTCATGAGGATCACACAGGAGGTGAATCAGCACACTCAGTGTCTGTCCTGAAGACCTACACCACCAGCGATGAGCCCTGGCAAAGGCAGGGGCTGGGAGAGGTCTGATTCAGTTAGTTGAAGGGCTGGAGCCAAGGGATAGAAAATATTCCCCTAGGTTCTGATGGCACGAAGAAACAATTTTGCCCCAGGCTCTGGATGCCAATTCTAGCTTTGAGGTCAGTGTCAGGTCAGAGCCAAAGTTAGTCCCCATGGCGTCAGTCGCCTCTGGTCTGGAAGACTACATGGAAAAAGGAACTCAGAACATTGTGGGCCTAAAGAAATTGAGTTTGTATTCTTTCCAGAATCTGTGCTATTTCTCAGTGAAACTCTGTATAAGCAAGAGGCAGAGACATGGGCAGCTCTTCAGAACCCAGGAGAGAGACCACAGGGTACAGGAGAAAACCATGTCACTTGCACGTGTGCCACGTGGTTTCACTGCCAAAGGAAATATCAGTTCTCAGAGCTGGGAGAGGCCGGTAGGGTCCTTGGGAGGAAGAGCAGATCCAGGGAGTCTGGAACACCCAGACTTGAGGTACAAGGTATTCCACAGGGACCTCACATATTATCTCACACCCATTTTATCACACCCATGATAAAAATAAGAAAATAGCCTGGTATGGTGGTACATACCTATAATCTCAGCACTCTTGGAGGCTGAGGCAGGAGGATCACATGTTTGAGCCCAGCCTGGGCAATTTAGTGACTTTGTGAGACCCTGTCTCAAAATTTTAAAAATATGTTTTAAAGGGTTGGGAATGTAGCTCGGTGTGAAGGCCCAGGGTTCAATCCCTGGTATTTAAGAAAAAAAAAAGTTAAGCACAAAATTACCATAAAACAGAAAGCAGGGTGCTGAGGATTTAGGTCAAGTGGTAGAGCACTTGCTTAGCAAGCAAAAGTCCCTGAGTTCGATCCCCAGCACCAAAAAAACCCCCAAAAAAACAGAAAGCAGGAACTTACGCAGACACTGGTACAACCATAGTCAACACAGCATTAGTACCAATAGCCAAAGGGCGAAAGCAACCATCTGTTCACCAATTTATAAATGTCTAAACCAAATCAATCATACATACATGGAATATTATCTAGCCTTGAGGAAGAAAGAAATTCTGATGCATGCTACAACATGAATCACTTTTGAAAACACTGTGCTAAGTGAAATAAGCCAGACACAAAATGCTGCATATCATATGATTTCAGTTATGTGAGATATTTTGAATAGGCAAATTCATAGAATCAGAAAGTAGAATGAGCCAGCACACACCCATAATCTCGGCACTGAGGAGGCTGAGGCAGGGGGATCACCAGAAGTTTGAGGCCAGCCTGAGCTACTTAGTGAGTTCAAAACCAGCTTGAACTATGTAGCCAGACAAGGCCTCAAAAAAAGCAAACAAAAAATCCAAAGAAAAAAACAAAAAAGAAGGACTTTTCCTATGGGGAAAGTCATAATGCTCAGATTTGGCTAGCCTCTTTCCTCATGCCCACTGGAATCAGTACCTGCTATGGTGTATTGCAAGTCCTTTTTTCTTTATTTATTAACAAGTACTTTTAAAAATCAATCCTGAGCATGGGTCTTTTCCATGGCAGGCATGTGAGTTTCTGTGTGGAACCCGTGAAGGATGTGTGCAGTTTGCTTCCAAAACCTCCAGCCATGCCACAGCGATCAGCCCACAGTGGCCCCGGAAGCTTCCTGCCAGCTTCTAGGCAGACACCGCAGTGAGTCAGTCCTGCCAAAGCTTGACTCATTTTTGACCCAATTTTGGCGATCAAACACCACCTCCTAGAATTTGGCCCTGTGGATCAAAAGGCATGGTGGGCACAGGGTTGGAAGAACACCCACCAGGCTCCTAGCTTCATCCTAAACCCATCCCATTTCTTTATAATGTATGAAGTGAATTGCAGTTAAAGTCAGAGAGCCTTGGGTTCAAATTCTTTTCTTTTTTCCTTTGCATACTGAGAATCAAAGCCAGGGATGCTCTGTCACTGACCTACATCCTAGCCTGTTTTGGTTTTTTGTTTTTTTTTTTTTTACTTTATTTTGGTCTTGCTAAATTGTACAGGTTAGCCTTAATCTTGTGATTGATTCTCCTGCCTCAGCCTCCCAAATAGCTGGATTACAGGTGTGCACCACCATGTCCAGCTTTGGGTTCAAATTCTGAGTCAACTCTTGCTAGATGGAGACCTTGGGCAAGTTATGTTATCTTTACCAGCCATGGTTTTCTCATCTATAGAGTGGAGCACCAGAGCTCTTTAGTGTTGCTATAGGGGGTTAGATGGATAATATATGAAGAGTGTCTCAGTGTTCTGCTTGTCACAAAGAAATTGCTCAGCAAAGCTCAGTGTAGTGGTGTGCATCTGGAACTCTAGCACTCAGGAGGCTGAGCCAGGAGAATGACGAGTTCAAGGCCAGCATGGGATACATAGTAAGTTCAAGTAAGCGTGGACTATATCACGAAACCCTGTATCAAAGAGAAAGTGTGGGGGGGGGAGACTCTGTAAATTAAGATTATTTTATTTGTAGTGCTGGGGACCAAACCCAGGGCCTTGAGGCCTTGAGGAGTTAGGCAGCGCTCTACCACCAAGCTACGTCCCAGTCCACTTAGGGTTATTGTTACAAACTGAGTATCCTGTATCTGAAATGCTTGGGACCAGAAATGTTTTGGACTCCTGATCTTTTCCGATTTTGGAATGTTTTTATATACACAACAAGATATCCCGGAGATGAGACCCAAGTCTAAACACAAAATTTATCTATGCTTCACATACACCTAATATACATGGCTCCAGGAAATTTTATACAACATATCTAGTGTGCCTGCATTTTGAGTGCAACCCATTGCACAAGGTCTGGTGTGGAAATCTGGCCTAAAAGCTCTGGATTTTGGAGCATTTGGGATTTGGACTTTTAAATTAGGGCTGCTCAACCTATATCACGACTTCTGATTACCACCTGACATCTGTTATCTCGGGTCACTCTGCCCTGAGGACAACAGAGACACCTGAGGAGCTGGAGCAGACTCCTGCAGCATTGGGTTTAAGGCTGGAAGACCTGGGTCAGAGCTGGGTCCCTCACTAATCGGCTGTGTAACCCGGGGCGTTGTTCACCCTGGGTCGCAGTTTTCTCATTTCTAAAATGGTACTGACTGTATAGAGTAGTAAACGTCAAATGAAATAATATGCGTAAAGGCTTTATAACTAGCCAAAAAAAGGGAAGAAGGGGAAAGAAAGAGAGGAGAGAAAGGGAAGACGGGAGGAAGGAAGGGAGGTGTGAGGGAGGGAGGGAGGGAAGGAAGAGAAGGGAACGGAAGGGAACAGATTAGGATAATGTACCCAGCATCAGAGGCAAGGATGTCCCTCAGCCAATGTTAAGTCAAGATGGGAGTTAAGGCTGGAGTTGGCACCAGGACTACAAAAGCAATTGTGGGGCTCGGGATTGAGTTCAGTGGTAAAGTGCTTGCCTAGCAAGCACAAGGCCCTGATCTGGATCCCCAGCACCCCACCCCCCCAAAAAGCAACTATGGTCACCATGAGGGTTGGCACTGGAGTCCACGTGTTGGGTGAGGCAGGGAGGGTATCAAGAGCAAGGCGGTGGCAGGGGTTCGGCGGGGCTTTGGTCTAGGGAGGGAAATTAAGCCAACGCGTGCACTGTCTGAGCCCTGAGGGTTATAGCGGTGGTGTGCGTGACTCAGAAGCAGCTGCACTGCCTCCGTGAAGGCTCTAATCCAGTGGTCTGGGGTTGAGGGAAAGTAGAACGTGGGATTTTATAAATTCCAGACCTGACAAAGAACAAGCCTTTAGAAAGACAGTGGGATTGGAGTCACTCAACTGCTTTATCACCTCCTCCTCCTTCCCCCACTCCAGCGGGTGGTTGAGGCAGAGTAAAAAACAGCCAATCTCCAGGGACATCATGCATAGTGCTTGTCCTCACAGCGCCGAGCAGCCCTCCATCTTCCCAATCAACACAAAGGTTTGTTCAGGATTTACTATGAGGCCAGCACTGTGATAGCGTGAGAGGGCAGCATGTTGCTTATTTTCATGGAACTTTGATCTGGAGAGAGAGAGACAGAGAACACAGTAAATTTCTTTCTTTCTTTCTTTCTTTCTTTCTTTCTTTCTTTCTTTCTTTCTTTTGAGACAGGGTCTCATTATGTAGTTCAGGCTGGCCTTAAACTCACTATGTAGCCCGGGCTGGCTTTGAACTCACAGCAGTCCTCCTGCCTCACCCTCCTGAGTGCTGGGATTACAGGCATGGTGTGCCACCAGGCCTGGTCCAGTCTTCATTTGTCTGTATTTGTGGGAGTAGTGGTAAATTCTAAAATTAGATTCGAAGATAAAGATTGAGAAATTATTTTTGAAAATCCCTCCAATTACCAGGACCCAAGCATTTAGAAACTAAAACCAAGAAATAACATCTATTTCCCTTTGTGCTTTGGGTGTGATTCTGGGGCAGCAGATGTCAAAATCTGTCTTCACTGATGGCATGTGTATATTTAATAGCATAAAGATAAGGCGGTCTAAGGCTCCTGGGATTAAATAATTCACAGTACAATGCTAGAGAGCAGAAATAATCAGTTAGTGTTTTAGAATCACTGGGCAGATACAGAGAAGGATGGAAAACAAACTATTGGAAACAGAGACATGGGACTTATGGCTGTCACAAGTAGCTAAGATGTGAACCAGGGCCCCCAAGTGTAAGCACCTGAGACGCTAAGAAGGTCATATAAAGAGGAAAGCAGGCTGAATGTCAGAAAATGGTGAGAAGTAGAGACTATGGTAAACTGGAGACCTCTCGCCTTGTCTAAAGGGGCAACAGAGTTGGGCGTGGTGGTGCATGCTTGTAATCCCAGTGCTCAGGAGGCTGGGGCAGGAGGACTGCTACCAGTTCAAGGCCAGCCTGGATTACATAGTGAGACCTTGTTTCATAAAAAAAAAAAAAAGAAGAAGAAGAAGAAGAGGAGGAGGAGGAGGAAGAAGAAGAGGGGGAGGAAAATTCTAAGAAAGGAGCAGCAGAAATAGTTGGAACTAGCTGCTTAAAATAAGGAGAATCAGAGAAGGGCTCAGCAATGGAGGCTATTGCTGCTAGAACTGGTGCTCCTACCCATAGCTCCCTGCTGCAAGCTTCCTCCAGTCAGTCTGGCCTCAGCTGCCACCACTCCCACCTGTGTAAGTCATAGGAGGGCCCATGGGACACTTCAGAGTTGAGCCAGCAGCTGTGCGCCAAACTGGTTCTGTAGCAAGAGTGACAAGCCGGGGCCCGCTGGCTGCAAGGTCTTCAGAATCAGATTCCTGGTACCCAGGCCACCACCCTCCCCAGGGTCTTAGCCCAGCTCACCTGGCCTCTTGGCACAAGGAGAGGGCTCCAGCCTGCAGGGGTGAGGAGCTGGTAGGGGAGCAGTACTCCCCCCTCCCTCTGGCCGAGCCAGCTTTCTAGGTAGTCATCCAATCCCGCCACCCAATGTGCTGACAGGAGGCACTGTCATACGGGTGCTGCTCAGAGAGACAGGCCAGATCCCGGAGGGCAAAGGCTGCACCTGGCTGGGGTGCCCAGACAGGCCCGCGGGTGACAGGCAGCGCTATGCCCACGCCCAGGCTCCAGCAGTGTTTGTGGAGCCTGTGCTATTTTCAGTTCCTTTGTCATCACTGCAGGCAAACTGGACTGGAGGAGTCTGATTAGAAGGGAAAGAACTGGTTTAGCAGAACAGAGGCGCACGGGTTGCTTCCCTGAGGCAGCACCATAGCACTAGGCAGAACCTGGTCAGTGCTTCTGGGCTCGGGACTGGGTTAGGATTTCAGCACTAGCTTCAGAGTAATCACCAGAAAAAAAGATGAAGGGAGGAGGACTTTGAGGTTTGGAGGCCAGAGTCTAAAATTCCTGTCTCAGGAATAATCACGGCAGTAATGTCCCCTGTTATAAGTATGCTTTATGAGGGTCCAAGTTACCTTCATAGACATGATCTCATTTGATCCTTGCTGCAGCCCTATGAAGCAGGCAGGTATTATTCATTCCACCTGAAATACAGAGAATCTAAGTCTGACCAAAATGAGTGATCTGCCCAAAGTCACAGTCTTAAGAAAGTGGCCAAGGCAGGGCCTGAATCAATTATTAGAAAAACTAGAACCGCACCGGGGAAACCTCAAACTCGTGGCCATGATCCTCCCTCAGCCTCCTCAGTGCTGAGATTTTAGGCATGCACTACCACATCTGGCTCATCTAGAGGTTTTTGCAGGATGAAGCAAACTCAAGGAATGAGGGGGGGCAGCTCTGGACTTCTACTGGTGACCCCAGGAAATATGGAGCTTCGTGAATCCAGTGCGGGGTGGGGCATGCATGTTGGTGGTCTGGCACAACATGGCCATCGCAACAGGCCTCTGGACAGCTTCATCTCCTCTCTTGGCTGTTGGGTGGGAAGGGTTTTTCTGTTCCCCTCATGCCGCCCCCTGAGTCAGCTCTCTGGCACTGCCCTGGCATGTCCCAGGCCCCACGCCCAGGCAGTGAGGAGATGCTGGCTGATTGCCCAGAGAATGCTCCTGTTTTAACTCGCGCCAAGTCCTAATAATGACCCCCTTCCCAGAGGCAGCCCCACAATGGCTGCATCAGGGGCTGTGACTTGCAGGCACAGGGGAACCTCCCTTGCCCCTGGGACTTCCTGGTCTAGGTGGCACCTGGGACACACAGACCTTTACGCTGCTGGCCGTAGCCCAAGGAGCAATGCAGGGACCAAATCCATTTTATAGACTTTGGCTGAGCCAGACTCCAACTTCTGCTTGGGTTTCTGGTCACAACCAAATAGCTAGGGAGAGAGCTGCTTTTGGACAGAAAGGGGGAGAAGAGAGCCAAGACTCCAGGCTGAAGCTGCCTCAGCTGTTTCTGGGCCTCTGACTCAGGAGCTGCTTCTCAGGAATGTTGAGCTCATGGGCCTCAGAGCCCCTTGTCCAGGCCCAGTGAGATGAACGGCTGGCAGGGGAGCCTGCTCTGTCTCCTCTGAGAGCAGCTCCCAATGAGAATCCATTCCTGAGCAAGATCATCCTGGAAGGCCCGCCAGACCCTGCCAGGATGGAAGGAAGGAAGGAAGGAAGGAAGGCTTTCCACACCCCTCGGCCCCCGGGATCTACCCCTAGCAATGACTGCAGCAACCAATTTACAGTTAGAAAGTCACTTATTGAATGGTAGGTTGTCTCTATCTCGCTATCTCATCTCCCCAGCTCTGTTGACCTCATATTTCTGAGGGAAGAGAGTACCCGGAACATCACGTGCATTTGATAAATATGTTACAGATAACCTGAGGAAAAGGAACAAAGAAAGAACTGTAGAGAAAGTGGTAATAAAGCAACCAGGCTGGTTCATAGCCCAGAATCTGGAAAATCTGCTTCCATTCCCAGACCACTGGGAGAAAGGAGAGCAGAAAAATTGCACTGAAGCTGGGCATGGTGTTGCACGCCTGTAATCTTAGTGCTCCAGAGGCTGAGGCAGGAGGATCATTGGGAGTTTGAGACCAGCCTGGGCTACATAGTGAGTTCAAGGCCAGCCCAAGCCTGAACTACACAGCAAGACCCTGTCTCAAAAAACAAAAAAGAAAGAAAAATTACATTGGCGCTTCCTTGGTCCCAGTGCCCAATAGGACCCCAAATGCCTCACACCTGCCAAGAGAAGGCGGAGAATCCTTCCACCTCCGAAGAGGATGGGGCTCTGCACTGACTCTATAAAGGCTAGCAAAAGTTCTTTTCTTTGCTTCTGGCCTTTGTTTCATTTCCCTCAAGCGGATTGATACTGCGCACTGAACTGAGACCCAGGGAGACCCAGCCTTGGAACAGAAGTCATGTCACAGCTTATCACACAATGCAATAATTACAGGTTTGTCTACATAGCTTATTAGAGCCTAAGAGTTAAGAAGGCAGGAGCAGAGTCTGTCTTGTTCAACAAGCTCCTCTCAGAGTCCAGCGCGCAACACGTACACAGCAGGCACAGATACACCGTGGTGCACTTGGCTAATTGAGGGGCAGCTGGAACCTGCCAGTCCACTCCTGCTATTTGACTGCCATCAGCAATTTTTATTCTGGAGTTCATTCTAGGCCTGAGACTCTGATGATCTATTGGAAGAAACTGGAGCTGGAGGCACTGGTAGATCGTCTGAGGCCCCGGGGTTCTAGGACAGACTTGTGTTAGAAATGACTCCAGGCGGGAGGTCAGCCGCGTTAACCGGGAGCCCGGCTGGCTGTAAAGCCCGGCCTACGGCGGCCTCTAGTGGACAAGTGAATCACCGTCCTTCCTGGGAGGAGGCAGGTCCTTCCCCTCCTTGGTCCCAGATCGTCGCGTTTTCCATCTGTGGTCCCAGGATCAGAGAGCAGTCAAGATGGCATCGGCAGTGGGGCTGAGGATTTAGCTCAATGGTTAGAGTTTCTGCCTTCCAAGCACAAGGTCTTGAGTCGACCCCTAGCACCCCCCCAAAAAAAGATGGCATCAGCAGCTGGATAACGGACCGTATCAGGCCTATCAGGACAATAGGTCGCCCATCTACCTGCCCATCCACCCACCCACCCATTCATCTACTCATCCACCCATCCACCCACCCACCTATCAGACCAGTGCATTCAGAGGCGCTCATTATTCACAGTGCATAGTGCTTTGCTGAAAATTTAGGAGGAAGGTGGAAGAGAGATACAAAAAGAACAAGGGCTCTGCCATTAAGGAACCTATGATTTCCATGAGAAGGGAAAAAATCAAGAAAACTTTAAAAAGCGGACCTTTGGGGATTTAGTTCAGTGGTTAGAGTGCTTGCCTACCAAGCCCGAGGCCCTGAATTCGATCCCCAGCACAAAAAAAAAAAAAAAAAAAAAAAAAAAAAAAAAAAAAAAAAAGGCGGACCCATAATCGGGTGCTGAATCATTTCCAGGCTTGAGTTCAGACAACACCACCTCTCTGCACCTTACTTCTCTCATCTGTAAATCAGGATAATAAAACTTAACTTGTAGGGTTGTGATGAAGACTAAAATAATATGATGGGGAGAGCATATGGGCATTATTACTGTTATTCAAGTAATTTACATTTATTGTAAAACATTTAGAAAGGTCATTTAAGCTTTAGCAACTTAAATATAGCAAAACTGGAATGAGACAGAAAAGATTAACATGGCCCCTACTCAAGGATGACTCGAAAATTCATGCCTTGTTCTACACTTTATGACTTTTTTGGGCAGTGCTGGGGATTGAACCCAGGGGATCGCCTGTGATAGGCAAGTGCTTTACCACTGAGCCACATCCCAGCCTTGTAGTCTGTATTTTAAACAAATAAATAATTTTTAAAAGTAAAACACAGTTTTAAAAAAACACAGTTAAGGAAGAAAAAAATGCACACTAGTTCCACCATGAGAGAATTATTAACCTAGAAATACTATCATTATTTGTTTGTTTTTGTTTTGTTTTGTTTTTGAGACAGGGTCTTGCCATATAGCTCAGGCTGGTCTTGAGCTTGCTATGTAGCCCAGACTGGCCTCAAACGCATAATGATCCTCCTGCCTCAGCCTCTCAAGTGCTGGGATTACAGGTGTGAGCCACAACACCTAGCCTATCATTGCTAAATTATTACAGTAAGGGAGTTGGGGATTTAGCTCAACTGGTAGAATGCAAGCCTACCAAACACAAGGTCCTGAGTTTGATTCCCAGCACACCTGCCCAAAATAACTTTCCTATAGGAAAGTTATAGCCTTTTCATTTTATGTTCAGGAGCATGAAGTCCCTTAGAAACTTGCCCAAGGTCATGCAATTACTAAGTGGAAGTGCCAGGATTCAAGCCTAGTTCTGTACCCAGAGTGAGACAACAGATGAGTCTGAGTTGATTCTAAGATTCTGAACACAGGTCACTGACAGAATGGTCACATCACTGTCGAAATCAAGACAACTGGAGAAGAAAACTGGCCAAAGGTGGCAAGGGGAGTAGTTATGGTAGTTAATATTTATTGAGCCTTTCTATTCCAGGGACTATTTTACCCTTCCTAGAGGCCAATAATTTACTGTTCATAAAACCCCATGATTAGATAGGAGGGAGAAGTTAAAGAGATATATTGTGCCACAAAATGACTGTTGTTAATAACAACATAGTGTGTTCTGGAAATTGATAAGACAGTATAGTTTAAGTGGTATCATCAAAAAAATGTAAGTGAGAGAATCCATCTGTTAATTAGCTCAATTTAGCCATTCTAAAATGTACACATAGGGTTGGGGATTTAGGTCGGTGGTAGAGCCCTTGTCTAGCAAGTGCCTGGCCCTGAGTTCGATCCCCAGCACCCCCCCAAAGTATACATATTTCAAAATAAGCTGCACAGAATGGTCACACTTGTAATTCTATCACTCTGGGAGGATGAGGCAGAAGGATCACAAGTTTGGGCCCAGCCTGGACAACTCAGTGACTTAGTGGAAACCTGTCTCAAAATAAAAAATCAAAAAGTCTGGAGATGTAGCTCAGTGTGAAGGCCCTAGGTTTGGTCACCAGTACTGCCAGAAACAAACAAAGAAAAACAGCATGTTGAATAAGATAAATACATACAATTTTTGTTTATCAGTGAGAATAAATAACATATTAATTTTAAAAAACTTTATTAGGTACCTACGACTTCTACCTCCCCTTTTTTAAGGCAGGGTCTTGCTATATAGTTCAGACGGGGCTTGACCTCACTATGTAGCCCTGGCTGGACTCAAATTTAGAAGATCCTCCTGCCTCCGCCTCCCAAATGCTGGGATTACGAGCATGTGCCATCATGCCTGGCTTTTATCTCTAGTTTGAAGTTGAGAAAACTGAGATGCAGACACTGGGGGTAACAGGATGAACATAAATGGACACAGAGCCTGCCTTATGAGGCCTAGAGTCACACAAATATGTGCAAAATTACACTTGAGACAAGTGCATTGAAGAAGTGTTGGTTGGGAAGAGATCCTTAAAAAAAATGTGGAGGATGATATTTTGGGGGCTGTCACCACAGAGATATGAGGGGTTAAGAGGTTGGGAAAGAGACATTTGCGCAGAGAATAGAGAGATCCAGGCACCCGCTGGTGAGCGGATCCAGAGGTTGCGTCTGGTAAATAATTTTTGTCCTGTATCACTGTTTACTGTACTCATCTTCTTGCCCCCAGTGAGGAAATCTCCTTTAAGGCAGGGCCGTTTGGGGCACATCTTTCTGTCCTCTAGCTGTTAGGGCTAAAGCTTGGCCAGGGCAGGGAAGCTACTGTCTCATGGATGGAGGGGCCTTTGGCTGTCTCTGTAGACCCTCAGCACAACACCCCCAGGGCTCACCAAGCACTAAGAGTCCTCCTGTGCCCATCTTCACCACCCTCCTTTGTGGTACCCTAGGAACAGTGTCATTTCTGGCTCCAAGCCTAGATTTCTGTCTGTTCTTGATGAAGGAATCGTCTCGCGTTGCATTGGGGTTTCAGGTCTCCTGCATTTGTGAGCAAGGAGGTAGTTTGTCCTTGTGGATCCTCGGGAGATGTAGAGTTTGGAGCCACAAAAAAAAGAAGAAAGCTGGGAGTGCTAGTGTGTGCCTTTAGTCCCAGTACTCTGGGAGGCTGAGGCAGGAACCTAGCCCGGGCAATTGAGTGACTTAGTGAGACCCTGTCTCAAAATTAAAAAATAAAAAAGGGCTGAGGATGTAACTTAATGAGAAGGTCTTGGGTTCAATCTCCAGTACTGTTAAAAAAAAAAAAAAAGCAGGAGTGTAGCTGTACCCTGACTAGTGGGATTTCCTAGGGCCTCTGGAACCTATTCTCCCACTACTTACCCACTTAGGCCCTCTGCTGTAGTCACACCAGCTTCTTTCCACCCTACCAATACATGGTGACCATTTTTATCTCAGGCCTTTGCTGCTGCTCCTTCCACAAGGGTGTTCTCGTTTGGATCTTCAAACACCTACCTCCATATCATCATGTAGTTCACCCCTAAAATCTCCCCCCCTTTTTTAATTTTTGAGATGGTCTCACTAAGTTTTCCAAGCTGATGTCAAACATGGGATCCTCCTGCCTCACCCTCATGAGTAACTGGGATTACAGGGCCACCATGTCCAGCAAAGGCAGGAATTTTGCTGGATTGTTCTCTTCCATTTTCCAAGTGACTGGAAATAGCTAACCAAAAGAATGGATAAGTGAATAAGTCCCTGGGTGCAGTGCCTTTACTGGGGGATAGGTTCAGTCTAGGGGCTGGGGCGGAGCTCAGTGGTATAGTGCTTGCCTAGCATGTGCGAGATCCGGGTTTGAGTCTCAGCACTGAAAAAAAGAAAGTAAATAAAAGACAGTTGCATAAGATTCCAATCTAGATCACATCACCCCGTGTGTGGTATGAGCACATCTGAATCGTTCCCTGTATCCCTTTCTGTTCTCGTCCCTTTAATCATATTATCCCAGTTGTGCTGCCTACTATTCGCCCTGAGGTAAACTAATGCACCCTTCTAAACTTCAGTTTCCCTAAAAAAAAAAAAAAAAAATTCCAGCACTTGGAAAGCCGAGGCAAGATTACCACTTCAAAGTCATTTCGGGCTGCATGGTGAATGCAAGGCCAGCCTGAACTACCTAGCGAGACCCTATCTCAAAAAAATAAAGTAAAATAAAACAAACTTCCTCCTCTGTGAAATGGGGCTGGGCGCCCACAAGGAGGCGGCCGGGATGAAAGGGAATCGCGTGTGTAGCGTGTTTAGCGTGCCGCTTAGTAAATAGCAAGGCCTCCCTAAACACCAGCTACCCCGGTCGCTTTTGTCTTCTTCACCACACCTCCCTTTGTCGTTCTTGGCCGGCTGCCAGCCCCGTCCCTCCGTCGACCTCCCTGCACACCTCAGTCTGCCCACCAGGGGGCGCCACGCGCCGTTCTTCCCGCCGGACCCAGCCTGCAGGTGCAGGCGCCCAGCCCTCTGCCTCAGCACCTCCTCTTTGTCTCTGATGACAGCTCTGTCACCGTCACCTCTCCATGGAGCGCCACCTCTTCACTCTGAATGTCTCATTCCCGAGCCCCCAGTAATTCATTCATTTTACAAATATTTATGGAGCGCCCTACTCTACGCCGCGCTTTGTCGTAGGTGTTGAGGTGAGGACGGGACAGATCGGACGCAATGCCTCCTGCCTTCAAGGAGCGCCTGGTCTGCAGGCGGGTGCCGTTGGGGCTGGGAGGCAGAGGGAGCACCGACCTAGATTTGCGTGGTGGGAACCTTGGCTGAAAAATGCAAGGGAATTTCTTTGTCAGCACCTCACTCCATGTCATGATTTTTTTTCTTTTTTGTTGTTTATTGAGACATGGTCTCTCGCTATGTGTACAGATTGGCCTTGAACTTACTATGTAGTTTATGCTGGTCTCGAACTGGCCGCTATTCTCCTGCTTCAGCCTCCCCAGGTGCTACCACGCCTGGCATGTGGTGAACGTTTTTGTTCTGTCTTGTGATGCTGGGCTCCTCAGGTTGTGTGTCCCCACAACTTACCTAAATTTCTGAGCGCAGGTCTTCTGAATTTCTGGGCTCAGGCCTCAGCCCCTGTTCCACACACGTTGGCCCTTACCCAAACAGCCTCAGCCTCTCACTCCAGAACTTCAGTCCCCTTTGTCCAAGTCTTTAAGGAGCTCACCTCTAGCCTCAACTATCTCAGCTCCTCCTCTGAGAAATGCCAGTCATTGATTTTGTCTGTGGCTCTTAGCTCCTCCTCAGCTCTCAGATACCTGAGGGATGGGAAACCACCCCCACCAACCATAACGATTCTGTTGGGATTAGTTTTTCATGTGATTTGTTTGTTTGCCTGTTTTGTTTTTTGAGACAGGGTCTCATTATGTAGTTCAAGCTGGCCTTGAACTATGTAGTCCAGGCTGGCCTTGAACTCATGGCGATCCTGCTTCAGCCTCCTGAGTGTTGGGATTGCAGGCATACACCACCTCATCCGGCTTGGGAGTAGTTTTCACAAGGGATGGAACCTACCACATTTTCTGGGTATGGCTGAGGTCTAGAAAAGCCCATTGGCTTTTTTGGTGCCTCTTTGGAGGAAGAGAGGGGTATCCTTTGCTCCTGTTGGGATTGCTTACTTAAATGCTTTCTTTTGTCTTTCTCTTTTTTTTTTCCTTCCCCATGATCACATCTCTCTAGTTTTCATGCCTTCTCATTAATAATTCTCTCAGAGTTCCTTGGAGAGAGGCTGTGACCCCTCATCGCCCCTAATTCTTCAGAGCTAATCACAGAATCTTCTTTGTAATACGGGTTGAAAATCTCTCACAGGCACAAGATTGAATTCATTCCCTTTGAGCTGATTTTACAACTTCTCCCAGCAAGTGAGTATGCTTTGCTTCAAACAGCATCATCATCCTTGCTTTCAAACATGCTCCGTTTTCCTTAGGTCTGAACAGTAAATCCCTTCATACTTTGAAATTGCATTCCAGAATGAGGCAGGGACACTTCTGTTATTCAGGGGACAATGGGATCTTTGGGGGTGGCTTCAAAGAGAAAAATCAGAATGAGGGAGGGGGTCCTGACGGTGGGGTACCTCTGGTGATTATAGGACATCAATTTCCCATTTTATTCCCATTCCCAAGGCCCCAGGCACAGCCTGAGTGTTGGTGCTGCCCAGGGGACTGGCTGCAATTGGAACAGCGCTGCCCGCAGACCCCATGAGGTTGCCATAGATACTGAACGATGGGGATGGGGAGCCCGGTCGCAGGAGTTGTGATTTGTATCTTCCCTCTAATTCTCTCTAATTGCTGTGCGGTAGCTGGAGGCTGCCTGCGTGCTACAGCAAGGGGGACCAAGGAGGGTCATACAAGGATGTGTGCTTGTGAGCACACAGAAGTATCGACAGAGTCCAAACTGCCACCGTGGGCACCTCAGAGTCTGTGCTGTTGAGACAGTAGTGAGGGAGAGAGAAGGAAGTAAGGTAGAGATTGAAACGAAAAAGAAGAGAATGGACTGACTTTCCTTCTAGTTGTATACATTTCCGCTTTATTAGGATGTACCAGAAAGTAAGAGACAGGGCCAAGCACCAGTAGGCAATTAATAAACACTTGTTGGAAAGCAGCTAGCGCCACTTACACAGGAACATGAATCGTTCCCAAGGTTTCACCTCAATATTTTGGTCATCACTCTTCCTTTTACCCAGAGACACAACTTAGAGTGCTTTACACAGTTACCTGGAGATGCGCAGAGCAGAGGCCTCTCCCTTGGCAGGGATGAGAAACCCCTCATGCAGGCACCTTTTCCTAGGGGACTCACTGGCAGCCCTGGTCTGCTTGTTCTGACCTCTCTCCATCTCCTCATTCCACTTTACGGTAATGAATATAAAGTTTCCAGTATCAGCGTCTGGAGGTCAGGAACCAAGTCGCCTTGAGCACTGGGGAAGGGCACAGGGATCATCAACTGATACGCAGCCTCCATTTCTGGAGCGCGGGCTGGTTTCTGCCTTGAGGGCGGAGGACAGAAACTCAAGCCTTGCTGGTCATGGTGGCACACACTCATGATCCCAGCACTCAGGAGGCTGAGACAGGAGGATGGCCTCGAGTTCGAGGAAAGCCCGGGCTACAGAGTAAGTTCAAGATCCATCTGAACTATATAGCCAGAGAAAGAAAAAAAGAAACTCAAGACTTGCTCGCATCCCCAAGTTCACAGTCTGGGACCTGGCTCTCACCCTGGTGTGCTGAGGTAGGAAGTTGCCTTATCCGCACTGCTCTACTTCCTGTTGCCCCGGAAGGGGTGGAGTGCTCTGTCACCTCTACTCTTTCCTTGGTCCTCTCTGCCCTCCTGCCAGTCCAAGCTTTCTCTCTTGGGCTGTACTCCCTCCTATTCCCCAACAGCCTCCACTGGCCAGTTCCCCGGCAATTGCTAAGGAAAGGAGGTGAGCCTCCCAGACAGCTTGCTCCATCCACCCCTGGGAGCAACCTGGGAGCCGGGACCCTGGGAGGCTGGGACCCTGTCTGCCCCTCCACTGCCTCTCCTGGCAGAGCAAGGCTGCCGACAATCAGGCCCGGCTCCCAGCGGGTGTCCTGCTGTAATCAAGTCTGAACCGCGCAGTCGGCTATTCTGCCCTGCCGGCTGGGGCTGGCCCCTGACTTAGAGTACAGCTGTCCAGGCAGGTCGGGAACCTGTCCAGCCTGTTTCTCCTGCATTGAAACAGTTATGCACCTCTGTCCCAACAACCTGTGATGCAGAGGACAGAGGAAAGGATGGCAACTCCCTCTGCCATTCCACAAATATTTTCTGAGACTCGGGCTGAGTAAACAATGGGGAAGGAAGCAAGTCGAGGCCCTGCCCCACTGGAGCTTACAATTGAGTGAGGAAGCCAATATTAAACAAATAATAACAGCAAACATAGTTTTAATTAGGTACCTAAATACTTTATGTGATTTAGCCCGGTAAATGCTCACAAACCCTGGGAAGCTGATGCTATTATTATTAACATTTCTCAAATAAGGTAACTGAGGCCCAGAAAGAGTAAGTGCCCTGCCCAAGGTCATACAGCTGGTCAATGAGCTGCCAGGAACCACGTTGGTCTCATCCCACAGTTCACTCTGCTGTGCTCTAGTTCTTAAGCCAGAAAATGTATCATTTAAAAATATGACAAGTAGCATAAAGGAAGAGTAGGGAGACCCTATAATAAAATGAGGGTGTTTTCTCCTTCCTCCTTCCTGCCCTTTTAGCTACCAAACACAACGCCTCTTCAGATCATCTCCACGTCTTCTCTTTCACGGAGACAACATTCACCTCTGAGGCTGTAGTGCAGGAAGGGAGCGGTCCACCTGCATCTTGCCCCAGGCTTGGTCTCTCTGATCAAACCTCGCCTGAAGGTTTTGTTTTGTTTTCTAATAATCACCCGAGTGCTTACACAAGTCTAGACTGTCGGATCCCCGAGGGAAGGCTGCTGGCAGCTGGCTCGGCAGACCGAGGGACGTCTCCCGATGTGTGCAGTGTGACAGGCTCCTCGACCTTGGCCTGCTCTCCTCTTGGTGAGAGCGGGGCTCTCCTCTCGGTGAGAGCGGGGCTGGGACCCACGTGTGCGGCCTCTCCAGAGAGCTCGGTGGTCCAGACCCCTGCCCATTCTCGCCCGCTCCTTCCCGAGCCCCAGCAGGGTCCGCCCTGGGACCAGCCCGCTGGTCACGAACCTCCCGGCCCAGTCCTCGGGGCGGGTGGTCCGGCACCGGGAACCCCCTCCCGCGCTCCGGTGCGCTGGGACCCAGCCGGGGCGGTTCCCGGGGCGGGGGCGTGGCCGGGGGAGGCCCGTCCCCGGGGCGGGGCCGGGAGGGGAGGTGGCGGGCTGGGGGCGGGGCGGGGCGGCGGGCGGCGCGGGGGTGTCCCTCCCTCCCTCGCTCTCCCCGGTAAAGTCTCGCGGTGCTGCCGGGCTCAGCCCCGTCTCCTCCTCTGGCTCCCTCGGCCGGGCGGCGGTGACTGTGCACCGACGTCGGCGCAGGCTGCACCGCGGCGTCCGCCCGCCCGCCAGCATGGCCACCACCGCCACCTGCACCCGCTTCACCGACGACTACCAGCTCTTCGAGGAGCTCGGCAAGTACGGCCCGCCCGCCGCCTGCCACCCGCCGCGGCCGCCCGCCCTGCCCCGCGCCCGGGCGCTCTGCGGCTCCTCGCCCCGCCCCCGGCCCTGCACCGGCCGCTGCGGCGCCCCCTCGACCCGCCCCACCCCCCTAGCCTTTCC